>OMNW01035402.1:5765-32124 GCA_900303245.1 Selene dorsalis | reverse complement strand
CTGAATCTGGGTCCGTAGACAGAAGGCATTCTGAGACTTGCGTTAAACCTGAAGGTTACAATGGTCCGAGCGGCGTGCACAAGGGGGGGGGTGTCCTTTAATTTCTGATAACACTCTGGTTTTGAAAGTGACATTCAGATGAACTTGCTCAAATGTAATCTGCAAACAGCTGTTTACATTTTTCTTGTTGTTGTTTTTTTGTTTTTTTTTATAGATGGAACTGGAATAATCCATAAAAAAATGCAATCGATATCCATGAAGATGCTATGCAGGTGTTGTACCATACAGAGCAGATACAGACAGTCCTCCCTTCGTGTCTGCTGCTGGCAAACTCAAGGGCATTGTCAGCTTTATCAGCACCCAGTGATTCATCAGGATAGTTGGTAAATAAGAGATGCTATCAGGTGCTCCTGCTTGCATTGAGGGCCCATGTCCTAATCAATAACATTACAATTCTTCACTGATCTCCTCCTCTGATTAGCCAGACTAATCCAATACTCAATGTTGCTGTCTATTACTGAGCCAGGACAAAGCCTTCCCGTTAAGTCTGTCCTTATCTGTGGGGTTTTTTTTTGCGTTCACCGCTGATACAAGCCGGCCTGTGCCAAGGCTACGGCGAGGACATCCTCAGGCTTTTCTAATTGCTAATCCACACAGGCCACTAGATAGAACAGAGATTTCACTCAGCCCTGGCAATGCCATGGGCGGTTAAGTGCGGCGCTCGTAGGGAGAGGTAACCATTGGGTGAATGGAGAGAGAGAAAGCAAGTCGAGGTAAAACGGCTTGTAATTTTTCCACCCCTTTAAATGCGGGAATGGGAGATAGTGAAGTGTCAAACGGATAATGAAACAGATTAAGGGAAGAGGGGGCAGGTGTGCTGTCAGTCAGTAAAGAACAGCTATGGCAGGAGGCACTTACTGATGTGCGAACGCTGATGAACAAGCCAGGCCTAATTTGAGGTAATGAATATGAAATATGCATCAGCTTTGCCTTTTCAAAATGATCCGCAATGAGCATAACTGATAGAGGAGGAAATGAATCTGCATTAACTAGTCCATGTTTAGCTTCTCAACACTAGTTACACTATGGAGGTGGTGCTCGAATTGTCATGCTACTCACATTAGTCCATAGAGCTTTGAATTATACGGTCCACGCTCCAGGTATGGGAGATTACTGCTAGGTATAGCACCACATTTCAGTGGGACGGGCTGTATAAAGAAAAACTTTCACCACTGGAATAATTTAATAGACGCTATAGCCACATAAAAATACATGGGGGCTTTAAATTATTCATGTTTCTCATAGTTACATAAGAGTCCCCTGAAGGACTCCTCAAGGACTTTCACCTCAGCTGACCATAAACGCCCCTTTAAAGAGCCCCTCTACGAAGCTATAATAGTATTAGTATTGATATTCTTGAGCAAAATATAATTGGTATTGATAATTCACTTGAATGAGATTAAAGATACCTACAAATGGCTGCCATCTCTGGTGTATCCATTGGCCAGATGACTGTGATTCAATGGTTTATGTTTTGTCTTTGCAGTATTTTTCAGTTTTACACACAAATAACCAGTGTTGACCAATCTGACAATCTCCACATCAAATGAGCTTCACAGCACTGAAGCTATCAGCAGAGAAATATAGCAAGCTAAACTAACGTAGAATCATCTTACTACACCAGAACCAGACAACACATTTTAATTCATTTATTCTTATATCTAATAAATCCAACTTAATGTCAGGTGAGTGTCTAATAGTGCTCAATACAACTCAATACAACTGTGGTGTTCCTGACAAAGTTTCCTTTTACTCCCATGTTGTAGGAATCTGCCCAGGTACTGGTGTCTGAGCCAGCCAAAAGCAACACCAGCTATTTACTATTACCTCCACTTAAGTTAGCATGCTATAAACAAGGTTCTCAACACTTTTCAACACCAAATGCAGTCTCATCTTTATCTTCAGAAAATGCTCTACAGTGATTCCCAACCTGTGGGCAAGTGGGCCATCAAATCATTTTCAAAATAGTATGATTTTTGTGAAAAAAGAAAAATGTATTATATAAAAACAAAGATAGGGGAGATGATTTAATACGTTTTGTCTCCAATAACTTGCAAAGTGTTCAGGGCTCATCCCCCTACTATAGTTAGCAATGCCTTCAACATCTCAATGATTGTGGAACTTCCTACATGTTTCCCCTGCTTTCAGTTCAGTCCTGAATGTACTATCTTTTTTTTTTTTTTAAATCTCATTTAAAAGAAGTTCTCTGAGAACACATTATTTGGCCTCTGTATTGGGGTAAGGTGGGCTGCAAACATTTTTGAGATTTTCAAGTGGGCCCTGAGTTGGAAAAGGTTGCGAACCACTGCTCTACAGTGAGTATTTTAGAGAAGTGAGTAGTGTTTTATGATTCTGTATTGGCATAATATACATGCACACCGTCCACTGTCTAAGCTGCTTATACTGGCAGGGTTGCAAGGGGGCTGAATGGAGCTAATCTCTGATGCTCTTGCTGCATATACATTAGGGCTGCACGATTCTGGGAAAAATGTCAATCACATTTTTTTTTGCTACGAATCGAGATCACGACTTTTTCACAAATTGAAATGTTTATTATTTATTGTGCAGGCCCGGTGGCAGAGTGGCAAGTGTGTTTCTTGTGATGGAGGCCTGACACAGGCCAGCAACTGACTGATGACAGGGCCCCTTAGGTAACAGACTGATGAATGGAGTAGTAGATTTTAGAAGGTGTGATTTCATACCACCTTGAATTAGATCAATGTTAAAAGTTGACTGGAAAGTTGAAAATATGTAATTGTGTTTTATTATAAGACATTTATTGAACATACTTCAACAGCAGAGTCTGACAAAAAGGTACACTCATGAAATGCTAGTTCAACCAACCACAAAAAATACAATTAAAATAAATAATATCAAGTGTTTGCACTGAAAAACTGAGCAAGTGAATCTAGGGTGTTTTCACACAAGCAGTGTTTAGGTCAGCCCAGTTGGACTTTGAGCCCGAGTGTGGTGTGTTTGGGTCAGTGTGAACACTACTGCAATGACTGCGTGGTGTTTGGGGACACTTGAGAAACTCGTAGATGAAAACAGGAGCTTTTGTTTGTGATGCAGCTGGTGAAATGAAATGCAGAAGAATCGTTGCCAGTTAGAAATGAGATTGCATGTGGGTGAGTGTTTTAATGATTTATCGTGCAGCCCTGATCTACATTAACAACAGCTCAGCCCCATCAAGTGTTGCAGTCAGCGAGGTGACAGGGAGGTCAGCACATCAAACCTGATGAACCTAAATTGAATCTAGGCATTTGTAATATTGTTGGATGTGTGCTTTTAATAAATAATAAGACAAAGTGTCCTCAGTGACCGAGCATTAGTGGCCTGCTCCATCGGGCCTGGAAACAAAACAAAGGTTTTCTCTGATTTCAAGAATTAAAAACATTTTGTGTATTATTTACTAGCGCCTCAAGCATGAGCTACTGTGACAATAAAAGGGAGCTAGAAAAGTGGTTCTGTAACTTCATACCACATCAGAACACATTAGGACATTCTCCTCTTTCAAATAAAACCAGTTTTATCTCCCTATAATCTATATACGTCCCACCAGCTTCGGGAAAATAAGCAGACAAAGTCTATTACCTTTCCATGGACACCAAGCTTGTGCATCTTGGCCCTAGAGTTGATGAGCAATTAGTGATACACTTTGGGTGTGTCATTTCAAAAATAGCCTAGGGTGCAAGTGGTTAAAGCAGCGTTATGTTTTTTTTACTTCTGTAAAACCACTGATATGATTATTTGTGACATGCTAAAACAAGTGAAGCCGATGTTAAACAGGAGTTAAGTCAGCTGTAGCAGCAACTCTTGGACTGTGGTGAGTAACTTTTCAACTGGGGAAAGTAAAATGTGTCATTTTTGAAAGGTTCCATAGTTGTGTTTTAACTCTGGAACCAAAACACTTCAAATGTGACTTTGTGTAGTTTGTGAACACAGCTGCCACATGTTGTAGCCTGGAGGCAGAGCCGGCTTTTTGGCTTCTGAGTTCCTCACTCTTATCTGTTAAATCCACTGATTAGCTTCTCTCCTGCTGGATGCTGGATGTCGATGTGGCGTATGAAGGGAGTTGGCGAACACCACCTAGTGAACTTCCCTTTGTACTTCCCTCTGCACATGGAGCAGCAAACAATTGAAGTTCCAAATTTCATTTTGCCATTATCAAGCTCACAACAATTTCACAGCACAGCAATCACACTGTAATGAACTTCCAGAAGTAATTAAAGCCTCTTTCCTGTGGAGGGACCTTCATGAATACAAGAAAGATGGCTTTCTCACAGGCTCTAATCACAGAGTAGTCCAGCCGAGGTGTCACATTGGCTTTGTTGTTTGCCAGAAATCCCTTCAGGAGGCCTCAGTCAGGTCCTCTAATCAACATGTTTCCACCTGACAAAAACTAATGGGACTTAATTGGTATGGTACACTACTGCTTCCCTCACACGTCAAATCATAACTTAGACACGAAACACATATCACCATTATCCACAGACTTCGTTGAAACACTATTTGCACATTATTTTCAGGTTTCCAGCTGGCCTAGCCCGAGGGTCTGCACACCTCCTCGCTGATTAGCCATGTCATGTTTCAAACATAGAGTTACTTAATGCCTACTCAGTTTAATTTCTGTATATAAAAACACAAATAAACTGTGGAGTGTAACTCCAATTAAGAAAAGTAATTACAAAAAGAAAATGCAATTTAGGCAGATGAACCATCATTAAGATCACTGCAACCACATTTAGACCAGAAGGAGATTTATTGCAGCCTCTAAAAAGCCTTTAATTTTACAGCACAAGACTTGCATATAAGATAAGATATGCATAATGAGAGGAAGCACAGGCCAGTGAAGCAGGTGCTCTGCTGAAACGGATGAGGAGGAGAACTTACCTCCTCTATTAACACGGCAAACAGCATTTCGCATTGGTGCTCTGATCAGAAATGTACTTTCATAAAGTTGAGGAACTCAGAAAAGACATAAAAATAATGGTAAGCCAAGAAGCAGAGTCTGAAATATTCTGTCTCTACCTAAATTTCCAACTCCAGTTTTCTGTTTTGAATATGTAGTAAGATAAACCTAATGACATCAAGTAAGTATTCAAAAAATAAAACTAAAAAGGGAAAAAGAACACACCCTGTTAGGCCCTTATCTAGAGCCAGAATTAGGCAGGCTCATAAGGACTTACAGTGATGAGTGAAATGTAAAATCAGCCAGTTAATATGGAGATTTTGTCTTATTCATTACAAATTCAGGGTGCTGTGTTGCTCTCCACCTATAAGATAGTCCTTTGGCTGGGGAAAAAAAAATAAATCAATTTTGACAGTTGGTGGAAACTGAAAACTGATAATGATCTCCTGTGTCATATGTCATGCTTTGTTGACTCATCTATAAATTATTACTCATCTCTTCAGACCTGATAGAGAATGTGTCTCAGTTTACAACAGGTGGTCTGTGTCAGAGAGCTTTTAATTCACATACTTCTTCATGATATTAACTGACAAGTGAAGAAGTCAAAAACAAACTATTCCAACAAAAGAACTGACCCAACACCATTATATTCAAAGCTGAAGCTCAAGTAGTAGTAGTATTGCTTTGCCAGATCATGATCAGAGGCAATATATGAATGAATGAAGCGCTGTATTAACTGTACTATCAGCAGCAGAACAGCCAGTAGCTGTTTGTGCTGGAAGCTGAGGTAATAGAAAGATTGTGGATTTAAATATATCTCAAGTCACTGTGAATGTTGTCAGAGTTAAACCAGATCACGATCTCTCTCTGTCTCTATAATCTTAACAAGGTGTTGTGAGAATCTAAATATAACCATAAATTATTACTATAAGTGAGTGGGAAACAAATACGCTGTGGGGATATTTTTCCATTCACCATTCAGTATCAGCATGTATCTATATATGAAAAACATGTATACTTACACATGCATCTTCCTTGTATAAATAGAAATTATAATCGAGTTAAAATCATGGTTTGTTCAAATTGTTGCTGTTGCCGTTTACTAGTACAGAACAAAAACACGTGACATACAGGAGACAGGAGTGTCATACTTACAATTAAAATCATGCTGTACTCTGATTGGTAGACTTAAATCTGTGACATCACCAGTGTTGGGCAAATTACTTTTAAAAAGTAATTAGTTATAGTTTCTAGTTACTTTCTGCAGAAAGTAACTGAGTTATTATTATATAAAATTAATTGAGTAACTATAGCTCTTACTCTTTTATAAAATGCTCAAATATGTCAAATTACTTAGACTGGCCTCCCTAACACCCTAACCCCTGTTTATCTGGAACTAACCAACTCACTCAGTATTCCTCCACACAGGCAGGCTCCATAATGCACTGTATCCCTCCTCCTATCAGCTGTTTGGATCAGCGGTTTGATACAGCACATCGCGGAGCCTGCCTGTGTGAAGGAATACTGAGGGAGTTCATCAATGGCTTTTTTCCGACCAGTTGATGGACTGAAAAAAAACATATGAATAAGGCACACTTATACGGGTGTATTATTTGTGATGGGACTTCTTCGGCACGTTTTATTGTCAGTAACGGTAACGGCGTTATAACGGAGGAAACAGTAACTTTTTTGATTACTCGTTACTGAAGAATGTAGCAAAGCCATTATTTTATAACGCTGTTATTCCCATCACTGCACATCACCTTTATCTCACTAAATCTTGCCCAAATGACGCAATGTCCCAGACTTATTCTGGCTCTCTGATCTGTTGTTGCTAGAGCTCCAGAGAGAGAGATTCCGGGACCTTTAAAAAGCCTGTCCTTCAGGGTAAATGGACAATATTTTTTCAGGACATTTCTTCAAATCCATGGTTGGTAACTGTTCATCATCGTCCAACAGTAAATCAAGCCTGTGCTGCCAAGAGAAACAACAGCTTCAGTCGTTTATGTTCAAATGTATTAAAAAGCTTTTCAGTGTTCCCTTTCACAATTTAATCAAACTTTCCACTCACACTAATGAAATTTGTTCGGAGAATGTCATGGTGACCTGTAACATCTAGTCCCTTAAAGAACCTTAAAGGAACAGCCATTGAAATAAAATGACTGAATATTCAAATGCTCGGTAAAACCTGCACTTTTACTGTTTACTACTGAGCTTCAGGGCAGTGGTTAAACTACAATATTATGAAGTATCATAAAATGACAAGAGAGAAATCTCACTTCTCACCTTGTCAGTGGAAATCTGTGTTTAAAGACCTGTGTCTCACAACAGAAGGAACAGAAACATGTTTCCTTGGTGATGAATTCAACTGAAGAAACATCTTCAAAAACCACTATTTAAATTAAGATATTAAATAAATGACAGGTGTAATGAAAGAGGAAGTGCTAAGTCCTGATTTCCGAAGGTTTTCTATTTTCAGTCTCCTAAAGAGGGCGGAGTCCAAAGAGAAAGTAGCTACAGGTCTGCAGTGATAGAGCCTGTACATATCATATTAGCTAATATATGGACATGACTGTACTGTGTGAATCATACAGCTCAAACCATGATCACAGCATTCAAGTACATCTTATCAGGTGGTTCCTCCTGAGCAGATGTGCAGGATGCACAGAGACAGACGTCAGAGTCATCAGTGTTCATCTAAAGTGAATCTTCATCCAACTGTACCAGCTTTATTCTAACACTATTCATAAAGTGAATATTTGCCTCATTATGACTCAGGGAGTGTTTTGAAGTCTACTGTATTCTTCCCCCGACAGTTAGCTGTGAAAACACCCAGAGACTGTGTGAGTGTCTATGTGTGTGTGTGTTTGTGATCACTGAGAGAAACGGCTTCCAAATTAACCAGAAACCTCAGTTTCAGCTTCCTCTGCACTGCTCCACATTCACACTGTTTTTCAAAATGCTTTGTTTTCTGAATGTTACCTTCGACTGTTGTGCATTTGATAAAGAAAATTCAATCTCAGACAAATATATATATTTCCAGGGCTTTCAGAGTGTTTGCTGTGGTGAATTGGGAATAAAGAAATGTGTTTGTTTTCCAGGTAAGTTAAAAGGCAGTGTCTACATGACGCTCTGAAGGACACAATATGCAGACAGTATGTTCAGCAGGTTTGTTAAACATCAAGGATATTCTTTATATGAGTCAGTGAGTCACACCGAATATAAACTGTTTGTATCAATAGTGGTTTCGTGATGAAGAAATTAATGTGTTGCTTTCAACAAATAGAACTACCCACTGTTGCTTCCATTCTGCCAAAGACCAGGCTTATGTGACCAGCTTTTAACTCATGACTAACGATCTAGGTCACAGTTTCCAAGTCTCAACCTCTATCAAGGTGTCATGTTTAAAGACCCAGTGAAGAGAAAAATGTATTTTAACAGCTCTAATTCTGTATCATCATGTTAATTGTTCATTTATTGTTCATGTAAACCAAGTTCATGTTAAAAAAAATACATTTGTGTATTTTCTCTTCCTTTAAAACAAATTCACACGTTTGATGTTCATCCTGCACTGGTGGGTGGTCCTAATTTTACATGGAATCAAAATCAATTTCTCAAATGTTTACGCACCTCTTTAAACTATAAATTCAGCCAGTCACCGTGGCAACTTCGGTGCTGGACCTGCTAGTTACTAGGCCTCAATCACAATACATGTTATTCAGGCATTCAGGGCTGTGTGGTTTGCCCCGTTTGTCCTAGTGGGGTTCCCGTACCTTGCTGTCCAACTGGCGAAGTCACTCAACCAATAATATTCAGGGATACAATGGTGATTGTATCTAACTAAAAAAAACCAGTGGCGTGTGAGCAGGGGAAAGTATTACGAGTGAGCAGAGGAAAGTTTTGCGAGCGGAATCTGTGCATGCTCAAGCGTGTTTTTCTCCTCAGCAAGGTAACAAAAAAGCTCGCGAGTGCTTTAAAAGCGCGCAATTGTTTGATTTGCGTGTGCCTCTATCTCTATCTCTCTAACTCTATGATCATTGTTTCCCTAATGTATGTGTCCATATGTCCTGCATCTACATATTTTTGTCAGGTAACAGACAGTAGAGAGGCTGAATTAGGTGGAGAAGGAGAGGCAGGAGGAGGTTGCGGAGAGGCTGGAAATTCACAGGTGAGGTTAAATAATGATGGATATGTTAGTCATGAGGATGCACAGTTGCACTACAGCATGAGTAAAGATGAGAACTCTTCTAAGTTGCCTCCTTGTCTTTCATTAGTTCCTTTAACTTACAACATTACAGAAAGCATTAAGTTCTTGTATTCTCTTTAGATATTCAGATATGCATTATACACATGTCATTTACTGATTTTTTTTTTCTGAATATGATTGTTTGCTTGTTGTTTTATCAGCTCTACATGATGTGAAATTATGATTGCAAATGCAAACTCTACTCTACTACTCTACTCCCTTGCCTGTATCTGAAGTCACTGTCAGTGTTTTCCATGTTAAACCTGGCATCACTTTTTCTCCAATCTCAACCAACTGCTGTGGAATATATCCGGTTAAAAAACTTGATCTTACCGGTGTTGAGGTCCTTGTACTCGTGGGAGAAGTGCTCGTTCTGGTGCACCCATTCCCCGTTGCATTTGAAGAAGATCTGTAAGGCGGGCGCGGCTCTGCAGCGCAGCTTGATGGGGTTGCTCTTGACGATGTAGGCGTCCTCGGGCTCCTGGATGAAGTGCGGCAGGGTGCCCTGCACCGCGGGGAGGGCGTCAGGCTGAGCGTCGCCCGTGGCACCTGAAAACCAACACCTCGGTTAATTCATCTTCCCACTGCTGTCAGTTTGAGAACAACACTGAAATGAACAATAGGGAGACTGACACACACACTAAGCGAAGCCAAGTTGTTTTCAGTCAAACACACAACTGAGTGAAAAATAGTTTCAAAAGCATTTTGTTTTACTAACAACACTGTAACAGCATCTGTTTGCAAATTGTGAATGATTGCTCAGGGGACAGTTTTTTTGAATTTCCCCATTCATCAAAAGCTAACATATTGTTGAAAGGCAACATATTCACAAAGTGCAATTCGTCCTCCATTCAAGCAAAACTGTTCTCCTCAGAGCAATTTGCAGATGAATGAAATCAGAGCGGACCAAGTGGAGAGGCATTAGAGGGGACTGATTACCCAAACTGTGTCTGTGGAGTCTGAATACATCTTATCTCAGGCACAAGGCCTGGATTCTGGTCTGAAAAAAAAAAAAGAACGAAAAAAAAAAAGGAGAACAGCCTTTGTTTTGCAGCCAATGTGCCACCACCTCCAACGACAACTCGCAGCAGGTTAACCCCCTTTCTTTCTTATTTTGCCGAGAGCTCGGCCCAGTTGTCGTGGCAGCTGATCAATCGAAGTGCAGTTTTGGAAACGATACCCGGAGACCGGGAGAGCACGACTTTGTGTGTTTTTTTTAAGTCTGCAGGCAGGTCTCGGCCTCACACTGTGTCCTGTGCTCGCCTCCTCCGGGGCAAAGCACAGTGCGCTCTGTGGGCTGGGACAATAAGGAACAGGATGTTTGTGATCCTGCCATCCCTGGGATCCTTCTCAGAATTACACCTCAGTCCCATCAAGGCAGCTCCAGCTAAGCTATTCAATGCCGTAAGAGCCCATAAAAGCTATTATACCCCACCATCAAATCCAATTTTGTCCCCTGAAATCGAATCGGCCGCCTCACCACCTCTCTCAATCAATGTTGTCCTTGTTAAATGGGTAAATGAATGGATGCAGGTGTAAAGAGAGGCCACACATAAAACAAACAGGGGGAGGTGAGTGAATGGGAATAATATGCTGACATTGCCCACTGTAGGACAGGCAGACGTCTTTATTGCACTGCTACCACATGCACTTCCTTCAGCTATCGACGCCGCCGTTACACCCTGCTTTCTGTGTGTTCAATAGTTGGTGGATTCATTTAAAAAGCAAGGAGCTAACAGCTGCTACAAATGTCGTCTGATAGAATTCACCATGGAAAACTACATGATGTTTTCATTTAAAAGCATTCACACTGAAAGAGTTTTGTGCTATAAAAGCTAAGAAAATATGGGCGGAAAGCAGCGATGTTGAGAAATACCAATACTTTATTGAAATATGATCAGATAATGTTTGGTTTAGTTTCTTTCTACTCTCCTGCCCAGTCGTAGAAACTCAACCACAGAGGTTCTGGCACTTCATTTGAGTCAAGTCATTCCATTTTTTGCTTTATTAACCTACTCCCTAAATACTGTTCTATTCTACACTATATTTAAACTATCGAGTTAGATGTCCATATTGTTTTTGCTCATACAGCAGGTCTAGGTTCCATAATAATAATAATACAGTGAAAAGTATCAAAGTGCTCAGTCTAAATGAACAAAACCTGTGATCAGAGGCTGAGCCTCAAAAACACTTCAGTAATTTGGTAATGTCACATACAGCAGTAGGGATGGGCACTGGAGCCTGGTGTTAAACTGCTTCAAAGATTTGAATTATGACAAAACATTTTATCTCACCAACTCTGTACTGATTAAGATATTTGTCTATGAATGAATCTCTATTTCACACACATACACACACAGTCAGAAACATCACGTCCACATACAGACAAAACAGGTTTCAACAGACCACCTCACAGGAAATTATAATAATTTGCCTGTGTAGATTGTGATTATTAAAAACAGAATATAACCAGGTATGGTAAGATTTAGTTGACTGGTGACCAGGAATGAAGAATCTCCCTTGCACTACATAAATGCATTAAACTTCTACAGAGGAACACTTCATCATAATGCATCAGTGATCATAATAATCCAGTCCCATCTTAAATGGGTCAACAAACAACTGAGTAGTTTTTGTCATCACTGTCCTTGTTACACAACTGACACAAGTTGTCACAGATATTGCACCACTTCTTCTCAGAGTCTTGACTCAGTGAAATCAGTCATACAGTCAGTGGAACTCACACTTCACAGCAATCTCAGAACATGTGCTGTTTGAGGATGAATGGGTTACAACATATTTGAACCGAGTGGAAGCTTTTTCCATCAGCACTAACCAGTCTGGTGACTGCTTTTGGTACAATGTGCCATCTGAGCAGGAGGAGCAGACATCTAAGTGCTTAATTCCCAGTTTTTCACATTTGCCATTTGGGCATTTCTGTCCTCCTACTATTAATTCCCAGCCAGTAACAGAGCGCAGGGTATAGAAGCAGTTCTTTAGGATTTGATTTTAGGCATCAGGCTAAAATATATTATTTTCTACATTTGTGACCAGTTCAGCCTCATTTGCTTTTACACCTAACCCGTTTGGTTGTATTAAAACGCAGTCTGGTGCATTTCCCTGCTTAGTGCACTTCATTTGGGCTGGTGTCAAAGCTGTAGATTGGATTCTGGGACTAACATCCAGGCAAAGTCTGATTGAGTTCATTTGTGGTGTTTTAAAACATTATTCCATCCATGTGCTGATCACACACTATCACACAACATCATTTATGACCATAATAAAGTGTACAGTGCCTTGCAAAAGTATCCATACCTCTTGAACTTTGCCACATTTTGTCACATTACAACCACAAACTTAAATGTATTTTGTTGGGATTTTATGTGATAGACTAACACAAAGTAACTCATAATTGTGAGGTGAAAGGAAAATGAGACATGGTGTTCAAGATTTTTTCCAAATCAAAGACCAAAATGAAACATTTTTGCCGACATGCAAAACGCTATGTGTGGAAAAAACCTAACACTGCACATCAACCTGAACACACCATCCCCATCGTGAAACATGGTGGTGGCAACATCATGTTGTTGGGGTGCTTTTCTTCAGCAGGGACAGGGAAGCTGGTCAGAGTTGTTGGGAAGATGGATGGAGCTAAATACAGGGCAATCCTGGAGGAAAACCTGTTAGAGGCAGCAAAAGGCTTGAGACTTGGCCGGAAGTTCACCTTCCTGCAAGACAACGACCCTAAACATACAGCCAGAGCTACAATGGACTGGTTTGGATCAAAGCATATCCAAGTGATAGAAAGGCCAAGTCAAACTCTAGACCTAAATCCTATTGAGAATCTGTGGTAAGACTTGAAAACTACTGTTACCCCAAAAGACTTGTAGCTGTAATTGCAGTGAAATGTAGTTCAACAAAATATTGCCTCAGGGGGGCTGAATACATACACATGCCACGCTTCTCAGATTTTTATTTGTAAAAAATCTTGAACACCCTGTATCATTTTTCTTCCACTTCGCAATTGTGTGCTATTTTGTGTTGGTCGATCACATAAAATTCCAATAAAATACATTTAAATTTGTGGTTGTGTTGTGACAAAAATGTGGAAAAGTTCAAGGAGTATGAATACTTCTGCAAGGCCACCATGTGAATGTGGGGACTGTCCTGAATCCTCATGGAGTAGACAGGTTCGAAACCAGTGATTATGCCCCTCTTTATCCATTTATAATACACACTTACAGTCTCAACTAAAGATGTCCACAACTTTTGAGCTCTTTATGACACCAATGACAACTGCACGCAGGTTATAGCCATTATTCCAGCTTTGCAGTGACCTGGGCGCATGCTAATATTGTTTCTGTTTTTTATGGAATCACTGCTTGGTAATCTTACAATACAAATGAAAAACAAGCTGGCCAGCACAAGACAGCGATCAAGATGATCGGCATGAAAAAAATATGAGTCCATAGAGAGTCTTTACAACAACGCAGGAGTGAAACAAAATCTCTCCTAACTCAACTCATCCCCTGTTCTCAGAATACCAACTTCTCCCACCAGGGAGAAGATCTGGAAAGATTTGGAAAAAATGTAAATCTGCTTTGAGCTATCATTTGTTCCAACCTCCATTAAGCTGCTGAACAATGATAAAATCTAGTGGAATAGAGCTATGTGTGATCTTTATGTTTTTCCTCAGTGGATGTGAGGGTCTAAGGGCAGAAGATGTTGTAAGGATGCTGTGTAAAGCCCTTTGAGACGAACTGCTTGTAAAAATGGGCTATACAAATAAAATTGCCTTGCCTTGCCTTAACCTAAAAAAAACATTTAAAACTTTTCAAATCCTTTTAAGCCCAAATACAAATGGTGGATTGGCTTTGTTCTCTCCAGAAAGCAGTGGGAGTGGTTTTCCCCCCTGGCCCCTCCTCGGCTTCTTATTGACGTCAATAAGAAGCCCGGTCAGAAATCACGTTTTTTTCCCCTCCTGCTGAATTCATGGTGGAGGTGAAGTTCTTTGCCCTCAAAACATGTCAGCTACTGTCATTGACAGAGAAGATTGAGGTATACATGCAATAACCTGAAAAAAATGGATTGTCAGGTTGGACTATAGCACTGTGCCCAAGACAAATTTCTCCTGGAGGGACAATAAAATTCACTTCACGAACACAATGAGGTGTTTTCTGACAAACCCCAAGACGAACGTCTTGCTTCATTCGTACAAAATCAGTCCAAAGCCCAAAAACTGAAATGGGAATTGTTCCAGATTAACTAAGCGACAAATGTTCAAGTGACCTTACAGGAGTATAGTGGTGTGGACGGTGGATGATTTAACAACTACAGAGTTGAACATGAGCCTGTCACAATTATTACACCCTCAAATTATCGTATGAAAATCTGCACAAAACCGTTTTTCTTTACACAAGAGCAGTAAAGATAAGCTAAATGTGAATTACTGAGACCAAGCTGAAAGGAAGACTTTCCCAGATAAGCCTGCAGGCTACACACACAAACATATGCAAATGTATATCTCCTATAGCCTGAGAGAGCAGCTCTATGGAGGAGATGACCTATTGTAACCTTTGTCTTTGTTCTTCATTCAGCTTCATGTTCTGTTATTTGATTTGCACTATAACGTTTCAGTCATTTACATTTGACATGGGTTAAAATATTCTGCTAAAATCCTCCATTATGTGGCCTCGGATCATGTCATGATAATGTATAAACAATTGTGGCATGCAGAAAGATTGGTTTTGCGATGTCAAAGCAGGTACACGATGTGGAATTGTGTGTGACAAGTGTGGCAAATAGGAAAAACACTAAACATACAGGTTTCCCATTGTAATGAAAAACATGAAATAGCAGCAATGTTTCCATAACCACCGACTGACAGCTTGAAAATGGCTCTAAAGCAGATGCAGATTAGATTATTTCTTGCTGCTGTATGCTGCTGGATAAGAGGGACCAGACTGGATGGTAGGTTCAGGGGGACAGTACATGAAATCATTCATTACTTATATCTGTGCAGAGGAGCTTGGCCCGGTGCCCACATCTGATGCAAAAATTGACTCCTGTCAAGATTTTTAATTTCTTTCTTCCTCCCACATTGTGTTTAATACACTTACAGCCAATTATGTATTCATGTCATATGTGACATTTAAAAAAAAAACAAACAACAAAGAGGAAAGGGCTGCCATGAAATCGATGAGGTGATGAATTCCTAATGTTTGAACATCACAGGCAGCGCTACAGTTTGAGACAGGGTTTTGCTCTGAGAACAGCAGCAGTCTTTTTTTATCCATATGTATCACCACATGTGGCTGTAAGTCATTACATGAGCTACCGCAAGCTGTTCTCCTCGCACAGACACGCGCGCACACACGCTGAGGTTCGTCTGCAACTCGGCCCTTTGATGTAAAAAAAATTACACTCCTCCGCATCAAATATCTTTTCATACCTTTTTCATTTTGTTTTTTGTTACATGTAACACCTTGCTATGACACCTTGCAGGAAATGATCATTCTCATCTTTCAGCAAACTATTGGATTTTCAAAGGGTATAAGTATTGTGCCTAACCTGGAGCGACCTGTGCCTCGTCTACGTATGGAGAGCTATTTTCAAAAAGGACACCGCTGGCACCCGTCTGCACACTGTGCCCTGTCTCCGGCAAACTTTGGAGGCGTTTTCTCCCATGAGAGCAGCTCCCGTCTTGCTGAGCGCGCATTAATAAGAAAACCACACAGCTCCTATATGAAATGTTTGCATTAATCTTTTTTTCTGCTAATAAGATCTGAAAGCTTCTATAATGACACCCCCTGAAAGCGGATTTTCAAGTTTTTGCTATATATGGTCAATAGCTCCTACATGTAATCAGAAGGGGTGGATACACTGGAATATCGCAATATTTAGTTTCGCAATACTGTATCGATATTCAAAAGCACTGTATCAATGTTTTATTAACAGTTTACGAGCAGACATTCACAGCGGTGGTTCTGTTTTGTGTTGCATTTCCAACTCTGCAGTCATTCAGCCACTGACTCCTCTGCTGCAGTGGAACTATGAGATCTCAGGAGAGTATAAGTCTGTGGCTCATCACATGGTCAAGCCTTAGCTAACTTAGCGCAGTCAAGAAAGGAAAAAAAAAATCACCATACATCGTCTTGCTTATTGTGGCAACTGGCTTCAGCCGCCATTCTTTGTTCAGGGGGGTTTGCTGTGGTCCTGACACGCTCCAATAAGAAACAATCACTGCATCTCTCTTGAATCGAACAGGGTTTTATTTCTGTGGGGTTCGCAGTGTCCACAACTTGAAACTTGAAATCAATCATAGAAAAATGAAATATAAAAGAGAGTGGTCTGAAAACATTATGGCACTTCCCCCTGTCTCATCTGCCACTCGCTCCCGTTAATGTCATCATTTCTTGGCAGGAGGAGCTCATCAACTAGTAAAAACATTTCAACAGTTAAATTAAAACAAACTTCATTGCATCAGTCTTTCCATCATTCAATAATATTATCAATAAAAATAATAATCAAACAAAATATGCAAAAATGCCTCTAATATACCAGCCCCTAATTGCTTATCACATAACAATTATCGTAATAATACATCAATAGAGCCATTACCATCATGCAGTATCGCAGTATATAGTATTGTTGCCCTGTAGTGGATATGTATTGTATGGCTAGATTCTTGCCAATACACACCCCTAGTAAGTAACAACTGATATTAACTCCAAGGCAATTTCAACAAAACAAAACAGTATAATATCTACTTTTAAAAACCCCTCTGTAGTGGAGGGAGGGGGATTACGGCAGCAGCCAAGAAAAGAGCACTCACACAATGGCCCTGTTGTTTTTACATTACCATCTGACTGTATGTAATAAATTACACTGAACAATTACATACTCCGCAGTGAATTACCAGCTTGGATAAATCAAACATGCGTGGCAGTCTAGTTAAGAGCACAGCAAGGTTATTAGCCCCTCTGGTTTTCCTTCAGCTCTGGATGACTCAATAAAAGAGAAACCACATTACATATAAGCTAATAAATGCATTTGACTATACTGTATGGAGTATTGTACCTGACTATGCACAGGATGTGAGGTGCTGAAGTTCAAAATCCTTGATGTTTTCATGGACAAACACGTTGAGGTTGTTTTGGACTATTGTATTTCACTGTATTTATTTATTTATTTTTTCTCCCTTTGGCTTGTTAATTATTGATAATGAATGTGTGACACAGAAGCATGAATGCCAGTGCCGACGACTACGACTCAAACAGCTTTTATAGCTTTCAGAAATTTGCATGGACGCCTGCTAATACAGTGGAAATGGTTCAAACGGAGAGAAATGGCGCTTCATCGTCATTTAAAGCACTAACACATTCAGTAGTAAGGGCATGTAATCCTCCTCCATCCAGCACCTTTCTCACCACAAAGCATCCCTACTTTAATCAGCTAATTGCCGCTATGATGAATAAAAATAGTCTGACACAGCCGAGTCCATGCAAACCTCTCCACTGCACAACAACTAATGATGCGCCATGTCCTTTTCTCTTAATGTTTAAACATTCAGCACATTCAAAGGCAGCAGATAATTGGAACAAGGTGACAATCCATGCTCCATAAACCAGGAGCTTTAGCACTGGCTGTGACGGATGCTCATAAATATCAGCCTTAATGAAGGAAATGACTGCAGCACCAATAAGTCACTTATTTCCTCATTATGCTGGTTAATTTTAACACTCCCTCTAAAATGTTCCGTCACCCTATCTGCTGCCAGTCATGGGTTTCCACCTGACTTAACATGAGGCTCAGCGCAGCGGACCTGCAGCTGATAAATGCCCTGGGTATCAATCTGCATACGGGGACAAAGACAACATGGTGGCGGCACTGTGGGCTCAGGCTGGCTGACAAAGCCCGGGAGCCAGGGGATCATGTAGAACAGAAAACAGATTCAAATCAACAGTCTCTTAGAGA
Organism: Selene dorsalis; assembly: GCA_900303245.1. Classification (NCBI taxonomy): domain Eukaryota; kingdom Metazoa; phylum Chordata; class Actinopteri; order Carangiformes; family Carangidae; genus Selene; species Selene dorsalis. The sequence continues at coordinate 13,930 of OMNW01035402.1, read as the reverse complement.
CACGCCAGGGCAATGAGCACTACGAGGCCTGTTTGGATACGCCAGGAAGGGCCGACACGGTTCAGATTTTAATGATGGAGTGCACAGTCATGGAGCTTTAAAAAGACCAACTTTTGGATTTTTGGAATATTGACAGCTAACCTATTCCTCTGGAAACAAGCTGTGCTGGTCAGCCCAAGAGGATGAATGTCTGTTACAATCTACAAAACAAACAAACAAAAAAAAAGCACATTGACAAATATTTGAAGTTTTTCCTGAGGTCATGAGAGCATGAATATGCTCAGCCGGTCTCCATGCAGAGGCTTTTAAAGCCTTTTGCAAACAATACTTGCACAATCTTCAAATCACAGCTTATAAACAGAATTTTATTTTTGCCCCTCACAGCTCTTATTCTGAAGTGACATGCAACCTACACAGCTGATCTCAGACAAGGTGCTCCACTGAAGTCATCTGCTCCTGTGGTGAGTCACTGCTATACAACAACCTTCTTTGTCTCGTGTACCCCCTGAGCCTGGTTGTCGGACCATGAGCACACCCTCATGTGTGCTGATGATTCTCCAAATGTTGATTATGAAATAAAAATCATTTTAATTTATCTCTTTAATTTGCACAAAGACATTTTACAGTGTATTGTATGTTAAAGCCTATACAAAGAACTTTTAACTAGATTTGCAAAAGTCTCTGGTTTAAGCTGATGTCTCTGTGTGACTTACAACAGCAGATGAGGCCATCTGTGGGAAGATGAGTTATTTCTAAATAGTGTAACTCTTCAGCTTCAGGAGGCAGCGGTCGGGTCGCTCCACCAGATGAAACAATGTACGCCACTCAGACCAGAGGAGACTGACGAGGCTATAAATTAGCATTGAGTTGTTGCTACACTTGCCAGTAAAAACAGTTTCATCGCTATATTTTCATCATGGCTGATACTGGGACAGGATCTGCAAAAAGAAACCTACCGCTTTTGTCCATAGGGGGCGCTAAAATCAACACAAGACAAAAGTTCTTTGTAGTTGCTTTAAATAATAATTCTCCTTCATCTTTTTTCTTTTGAACTCAAACTCTTAAATATTAATAAACAAGTAGAAATAAACAAGAATCTGTCTGCCTTCAAAATGAAGTAAATACTGAATAAAAATCAACCTGCCTTTGTTCTGTGCTCTGCTGAGCAACACTAACTGGACGTTTGAGACATTTATCAGTGTTTGCTGTAGCCTTGGCCTGTGTCTTCACAGTCGTGCCACAGGTTGTCTCCCAGGAGAACTAGTTGTGGTACCATATTAGTAATGGCCTTATGAACTGACTGGGATTATTAACTTATCATCTTGGAAATAAATTAATAAATGTTTCCACGTACCCACTGAGCTCCTACCCCTGTTTGGGAATCACTGCTATATACAACAGGAAAAGCAAGAAGACTGTGTGTCCACCACCAGCTTCATGTTGCAGTCTCATTAAGACACCACTCCACAATGTTCTGACTACAAAGTCATGAAGATTTTGGCAGTACAATCAAATAGATCTGAAAAGTGGTGGAGCTACTGTGGCAGTTCCCTCGGACGTTGAGATAAGACTTCCTGCCAGTTTCTGTAAAGCCATCTGAGTGCTCCAATGTGAACACAACTCTGAAACACTGGTTGACTAACTGGAGGAATCTTCCATATTTCATTGGCGTGTCTCAACACAGGACCTTCATCAATGAATGAATGAATGATCACAGTTACTCCGATGAAAGTTTTTCTTCCAGTTTGTCAACCGGTGTTGCAAAGCTGCGTTTTCACAAAGTTGACAGTTTGCTGTGAAGGCGGTAAAGGCTGATCACTCTGGAATATGATTATCTGGAGATTTGTTCTGATGAAGGTTTTGATGGGAAAGTTCAGTGGGAAATTTAAAACACTGAATGGAAATCTGGCCACATGTTTTTAGCCTGGTGGTGGCACTAGGTAAATTAACTACTTCACAGGTAATTTGCAAATTATGTAAAACCCCTAAACAGAATGAAAAGAAAAGAAAAGCATTGAGGCAAACCACCTAAACCAGCAGCATTTTACCAAACCAGTTAACCTGCTAACTTTTAATTATTGTGACGGCCTACAGCCAATTGCTCAGAGAGTGTTCCATTCATGCAATACTCTGGTTGGCCAGTAAGTAATTTATTCATCTCAGTCAGTCTTTATTCCCCATGGATATATAAGATGTCTCAGTGATGATCCTGTCATTTTGTTGAGCACAATCAGTTTTTGATTTTTTCCATAGTAATATTTCTCTACAGTGCACATCCTCCACATGATAAACTACATCTGACTTTTCATGTAGCACCATGGTTGGGTCCAACTCAGTTTTGTCATTTCCAATAATGTTGGTTATCACCAAATACCTAAAAACCTAAAGGAATTCTGATCAGGTGAAACATCAAATTTAGCATTAATTGATACATTTCAACATGCTAACACCTTAGATGACCGCCAAGGTTAACAATACCTGCTGGACTGGAAATTGTGTTACAGGGTAGTTACAACCTGCAAATGTTATAAAGTAGTATTCAGGCACATCTCAATAAAGAAGAATATGATGGAGGTCAGCAGTCTTCCTCATGATAGTGAACTAGAACCAGTCTAAGAGAGCATTTAAAGGCTCAGGAAACCTTTGCAGGTTTGGAGTTCATTAGCTGATTAGAGTGTGACACCATTAGGTTACAATAGTGAACTTTTTCATTTACTCAGCTTTCGGTTTTCGTTAAGTGCAGAACATTGAGACTCCTGCACACTGTGATACAGCCTGCTCCGAGGAGAAGCCATCCCAAGCAGGGAGTGGCTGCACGTCCACTCCCAATCACAGTGATTGTACATTTCATTAAATGTGAGACATGATCATTACAATTACAAGAAAAAAAGACATCTGTGTGTAATGAATCTATATAATATGAGTTTAACTATTTCAATGGAACTACTGAAATATGTTCTGCTTTGTCTGGAGTCTCTGTGTTAAATGATGAACAGCAAGTTTTGGGATGTGACTTGTGGTATCTGCACAGCACATTTGTTGGGTCACTCGATTGATAGGTGTAAGCCGGCAACATTTGTGTAGTTGTGTTTACAATGTGATCCTGTTGTGTTGTGGCTGTTGCAGTCCACTTTTGGTTTGGTCACGTTGTGTGTGTGTGTGTGTTACTGTTTGCTTAGATGTGGCTTTAGTTTGGACCTTGTGTGTGTGTCACTCCATAGATCAGTGGATCTTGGTGTGATGGGGTTGACTTTTTGAGTTACAAGGTCAGTGGTTGCTGGTTAGCTGCATTTACCACAATCATTAAACACTGACTGCAGACTGCTCAGTGTCCCTTTGTGTTGGAGTGGCAGTCCACTTTTGTTTGGGTCTTTTGTTTTGCTGTTGGGATACAGCAGCTATGTAGTTGCCTACTTTGTGTGACCCTTTGGTTTGTGGCTGCACTTGACTTTTGTGTTTGGTCACCTGTAGTGCTGTAAGTAAATGAATTAACATTTGTTTTGTGATTTGTTCACCTCATGGTGGTAGCCATTTTGTATCCAGTGGGAGTGGTACCCACTTCTATGGCTTCTGTTGGCTGTTCACTCTTTTACATCCAGTGGCAGTGAGTTGGTTGGCCTTTATATCTGAGTAATCTTGTTGGATCCACATTTTGTCCCTCTTTTCCTGACAGCAGTCTCAGCTTTTTTGTTTGTAGATGTGCATCCAGGTAGAAGATTTGTATCGTGTAACATTGGTGGACCTAAGATGTGTTGATTGATACTGGATAGATGTGTCATTGTTGTTTTTCCTGAGTTGAGGCCAGGTTGTGTAGCTCATGTGTACCAAAAAAATTACAATGAATAAATGGTATGGTATTGTGTGACAATTGAAGTAGTAAACAATGTATTCATTGTCTTAAGGGCAGGGGTGCTGAAAGGGGTTCAGCCTTGTTTCTCTCTCCTTGTTCCCCTACAGCTCCACCCAGGCCCTGATTTTAGAATGACACCCACCTGACCTGGGCTTGAGCAGTTAAAAGCTCTGAAGGAGGGTCACCAGAAGGCAGGGGCAGTGCATGTGGGGACTGCTGGACTCGCCTGCCTCTCAGCTTGGTTTTTGTTTGATTTAGTTTATGTCCTGCCTTGATCGTGTCACCCTTATGTTTATCAAACCTTTTCCTATTTTGATTAGTGTCTTTGTGTGGGTGTCAGGGGGTCGTTGGTGGACCGTTGTCATGCCCCTTAGGGCCAACAAAACTGGGGCGTAACATATATTTAACATACAACTTTGCCATGATTTTCTAATTTATTGAGATGTACCTGTATTTTATTAAGTTATATGAGAGCACAGTTACTCCAGGGTAAAGGGGACTGAGAGTGTTTCAAAAAGCTTTTCAAACAGCTACACAGAAAGCTGCCACCAAGTTTGTAAAATGACTACACTGTAGTGACTATGGTTGTCATGAGAACCAATACTCTGGTACCAAGGCTATGCCAACATGGAAAAAATACATCCATGCCTGCTTTTTTTCTGTAGCGTGAGTACTGGATATACAACTTTGCCCTCAGCGGGCCGTGCCATTTTCTGTCGGGACTGACATGGGCAGTATACGCCCATGGTCTCGGTGTGGCTACAGTCCAACTTGCGGTCTGTTTGTTATGTGGATGTGGCCAGACCTTATACCTGGTGTGCGCCACAATTTGAGCTCATGTAAACATGACGACCATGCATCTTTTTCCAGTAAGTCGTCATGGAAACATGACACTCTGCCAGTGGTGCGGCGTTTGGACCAGAGCGAAGACAAACACGTGTGAATGCGAACTGTACTCGCTGGAAAATGAATGCAATGTATCATTTTCGCATCTGTGAAAACAGCCTGAAAAGGAATGACTGAGAACAAGAGTTCTGTTGTTGAACTACTTGAAGGACACAGTAATGACTCCATGACTTTCTGCATGAACTGAGCTGTATTTACCATTTTAACACTGTTCTTAAAGGAGAAGTTTAGTTTTTTGCAACCTGGACCTTATTTCTAGCATAAGATACGTTCATTTACTCACCCGAACAACTTTGGTGTAACTTGGAGTCCTTCGGAAGATATTTAGATCCACTTCGGCAGTGGCACGGAAGTGATGTCATCGAAGTCATAGGTCAGTGAAAAGCCGTGTAAAAAACCCCAGGTGACAACAACAACACAACTCCGAGCCGCTCTGAGCTCACGGGGGAATAGTGCTGGTGATTCATAACAACATATTGGTGAAATGAAGGAGTTTCACAGCAGATAATGTCTTATTTAGACGCTGCATCGTTGCCACAACAACTCCCATTATATGGATATACGTAGATCACAAGTGGATCTAAATATCTTCTGAAGGACTCCAAGTTACACCAAAGTTGTTCGGGTGAGTAAATGAACGTATTTTATGCTAGAAATAAGGTTGTAAAAAACAAAACTTCTCCTTTAACTTCATGTTGCTGCTGCTCTTTAAATTCTGTGCAGTTTGAGAAGTTGTTGCAGGACAGTGGAGCTTGGAGTTTTTTAATAAAGTAGTGAATTTATAAGTCCTGGTTTTTAAATTGTTCTGTTTCTTTCTATTGTTGTTGTGGTATCGAATGAGTGTCAAGAATCGTGGAAATTCACTGGTATTGGTAATGACTACTGAAATTCTGGTATCATGAATTTCAGCCTAGTAGTGACAAAGGGGACTTGGAAAGAGCTCTAAACTGGATCTGGTTCTATTGCCCTTCTTTTTCAACAGGTAGATGAAGTCAAATGAATTCACTGCCAACTGACTACACTGGTCCTTTGCAAATCCTGCTCAAATGGACACTGGAAGAAAACGGGGGTTCCTGAAAGATCCGGGTGACAGCACTTCACGCTTTTCTCGGCGAGCCTCCTGACTGAGTTGGACATTATTATTTCACACAGCTGCTCCACAGCCAAAGTCCTTTAAAACCGTACATTCTTCCTCTCACATCCGCAAGATCACTGGGGACTTCTCATGGATTTTTTTTTTTTTTTTTTACAGCGAGCTGAGATAGGTGGAGGGCAAGGATGAGGAGCGTCAGCAGTGTGAGTATCGGCTTTACATGGAGAGCACCCTCTCAGCTTTTCAGCAGGAGTCCTCCTCATTTGAAAGGCGGAGAGTCAGGAGATGTCAGACTAATCCTTGACACTAAAGGAAAAAGAGTGGCTGAACAAAAATGCAGGAAAAGGCTCTGCACACAGCAGCGCTGGAAGACCGCTGAGTGAACCCCACAATATAGGTGCTGGAGACACAGAGAGGACAGGAGCTCTGGTGAATACACTCTCAGAAACACACACACACACATACACACACATACATTTGTGCTTATTGTGGGCTAAATTCACCAACATTCATTCTCACACTAACCTCGGCATGAACTCCAAGAGAACTCATTCAAACCCCAAAGGACCAGCATTCTTAGCTGAGTACACTTTACTTATTAGTGCAAATATAAAATCTATTTGAAGATGTATTTACAACTTTGCGAGCATCTCCTGGGTTTAGTATGTTCAAGTACAAGATAACAATCAACAGACCTGCTTAAGATGCTGTGGGTACAATAATCCATCAAAGCGGACCAGGATGCAATATTAGATATTAATGCAAAACTACATTTGGCATTTGAGACATGAGTTCACTAACATGATGAAAACCCTTCAAGAAATACCCAGGATCTCATTCATAATAATCACTTTTATTTTGTTTCCTGAGTTTCTGTGGACCACTCCATTAGTGTTTGTCAATTATTCATCTTAGATATTATACTAAAAGTTCTAGTCTCTCAGATGAGAATTGCAGTTGCTTTAACTTCTAAGATCGTAGAATGGAAATGTTTGGATAGGGCACTGCAGAGGCAGGAAATGAATGGCCCTCTCTTATACATTATAGACCAACAGTCTACCAAATGTGTGATGAGGAAATGAAAATAATTGCTAGTTACATAAATGTCTGTTTCCTCAATTTTAAGTTTTCAAAACTCTGTTCACAGATACATTGAGATGCAGCAATGATGCGACTCAGTTTTTACTGTCAGTTTAGATTTTGTTGGAGCAGAAACTAATGAACTGGCTACTAGCAAGAAAAAAGGTAGCACATCCAAATCACTGATGAATATACTGTGTGACCACATATTGTACTCAAAACAGCTTTCTCAACAACTTTGACTTAAAAAAAATAAAAAAGCTATCACTGCAGTGGTCAACAGTGGCTCCTGACTAATACTGTTTAAGCCATGTTCAATTAACTAACAAACATAATGCTGACTCTGGTTTTTGGTCTCCTCCTCTGAGTCTGGATGTGACTGAGGTTGTGTAGTTTCCTCCTCATGTTGAAGCTCTCTTTCACCTGTCACTAAACCAGGCATGGGCAAACTATTCCACAGAGGGCTGGTGTGGCTGCAGGTTTTCTTTCCAACCAAGTGGCAGCACACCAGACCTGACTCATTTAATCAACTGATCTCAGTCTGCAGACAGTTGATTGGTCAAACTGTGTGCTCTTGGTTGGTTGGAACAAAAACCTGCAGCCACACGGCCCTTTGAGGAATAGTTTGCCCATGCCTGCACTAAACCCTTGTCAGCTCAGGCAGCAAAAGTTCACATTAATTATCACAGTGACTAATGTCAGCTACTGCCAGTTACAAGCTACGAAACAAAGCAACAACGCTCAGCCATGTGAAAAGTTCTCTAGGTGCTGATTTTGGGCACAGTTAGGCTACCTCCTCATTCTTCAACAAATTCCTGACTCTGAGTCTGACTGAGGCTCAGACATGTGGCTGAATGTTTCCTCTACTAGCTTGATGCTCTTTGATGCTTCACCTGTCCACCAGGTGTGGGCAGTGGTTGAGGGCAGGGCTTAAGTCCTGGCCAAGAATTTCTCTTTCTGCAGTTTTCTTTATTTCCTCTTTTTTTCTTTTTTATTTCCCATGTTAAAGGAATTATGAATCATAGCAGAGGATTTTTTTTTTTACCTAGTTTCAAATATGTAAGGGGATCTTTAGGAGATGTTTGTTACTTACTAATTAACATAATAATAGTGATACAATTGCCCCATTTCTATATTTTACACATCAAATTTGTGTAATTGCTATTGATCACAATCACAATGATGAAGACTCTGTACATCACCTGACAACAACAGAGGTATTGTAGAACAGTGACT
>OMNW01035397.1:5072-36894 GCA_900303245.1 Selene dorsalis | reverse complement strand
TTTGCGTGACTGTGACTAGTACTTTGCAGCTCTAACAGGCCTTTTTCACACACTATGTCAACCAGAAAAGAACAGGTGAATTTAATACAATGTATATGTCGGCACTGGGCAGACTACACCTGTGACCATGTTAATGTCTTTGATAGAAGAAGTCTATTTACACATCTACTACAGACAAAAGGACTTTTCCTTACCATTACATTGCATACAGTGTACTGTACTGCACAAGGTACAGAACATCACAAGAAGTGATGCTTGACTCAGTCCATGACTACCTGTTTCCTTACTCTTTTTTTTCGTCACAGTAACTCCAGAGTTTTAGAGTCTAAACAACATTTTTGTCTCCACAGACACTGATTCCATAACTTCGGTTAGCTCCCAGAACTGAACAGCAATATGCTGACAGTGCTCTCATTTTCCCAAATTGAACTGTTTTTGGGGAACATTTTCTGTAAAGGAACATCTTGCTCTGACACAGTTTGTGGCCTGTTATGATAGAATGCAGCTGAATTTATTTATGATATGGGATCTGTGCATCCCAGCAGCTCTCTGCTTGATGAAGTCGTCTTCAGCTGCGTTTATGTGCATATTTTTTACTCTAATTATTCCAACTGAAGATTTGGGGTCAAAGTTTTACATGAGAAGTGATTTGATGGGGTTTACACGTACTAACGCATTTAATCAGAACAGCTGAAGTGACAGAGCAAAAATAAATGCGGCTCATACTCGCTGCCCCATGCATGTTTTCCTCTGGCTTGCCTCCATGGTTTGAAAATCTGGCCCATGCACAACAAGACTGTCAGATGCTACTTCCACATCTGGACCTGCTCTTTCGTGCACACACTATCAATACCAGCCAACACCATGGTGTATGGGCCAGACTCAGAGCTGAGGACGCAGGCATATGTTTGGGCCAAAAGTTTTATTTTGGTATCAAGAAAGAGGGCCTGCAAAAAAAAGAAAAGGGACAGAAAGTAAACAGGTTAAATCTTTTTACATGATGCAATTTAATTTTCATTGGTTCGTGAAAAGGTTGAAAATATCCCTCTGCAGATGGAGATATTTATGTTGATATGTTTGGGCTTTTAAACTGATTATAATTTGAATATTAGGCTCCATGTAAGCATACCTTTTGATAGTTATATCCTGCTGTGTTCATTATAAGCTGGCTTCATCAGCTTATGGTTCGGGTGCATGTTTTTCAGTGAGAGCAGGATGTTCTGCTTAAGAGAGAATATTATCATCCTGTCTCATCTACAAACTGATTTTAACAGCATCGGGCCATAAACTAGGCAGATTCCATCGAAAGTCATCTTGGATCTCCAAATAGCTTCAGCTCATCCAGGATGACTCTTTTTAAGCTGGTAATGAGACAGTGACTGGGATGTAAGACAAATCATTTTCCACATGTATCTGACCCGTCTAGTCAGGTAGTGAAATATTACAGAGATGAACAAAAATGTGCCAACACAAAATGGTCTTAAAATCTATGTGGACATTTTGTTGCATTCATAGGATTATTCTTATATAAGTGATGGTGGTACCATCAAAGTATCACTCATCAGGACTAAACAGTCAAATGGGAGGCTATTGTAGAGAGAATATATTACAACCAGATGCTGAGAAGACTGAAGACAACAGGAAAGAAAACAACTGAAAAATGCATAATTGTACCAATAATGAAAATAACCTTTGATCATGACTGTCAAAACAAAGTCTGACGACATAAAACACAATAAGAACATATTCTTCCTCACTCCAGCGTGCCTTTTTTTTTGGAAATCTTAAAAATTTCTTTCGAGATTCCACAAGTACACTGAAGCAAAAATAGCTCTAACAGAATCACTAATGTGAGCGTGATGGAACAGAGTAATAGAGCATTTCACTCTGTGCTAGAATAGTTTCATCTTTGTTATCGAAATCTCTCACTGATGTTGTCAGTGTAGGGCCTTTAAGGTTCTTGCCACAGTCTAACCAACATTTTTCTTATGTAAAAGTATCTGTAACTCTGTGTACTCCTCAGCTCACCTCCCGATGGACACCCCCCCTCAGTCTCACTTTCTGTCTTGCGCCGTCTCCTTTTCTCTTTTCAACACACCATGGCAGTGTCTCACAGCAACATTAAGCACTCTGTGGATTTCATCTCGGCAAAGGCCTCTCCTCCCCTGTTTTCATCTACGGGTTTAGAAGCTTCATTTCAGGCTCTGAGTGACTTCTATTTCTCATCATCCCAGACAGGTCTCTGGTGTCCGTCACTCTGCATTATTACTGGGACGAGCCAACAATGTTGATGCTCAAACATACACTGGGGACGTGCAGGCTGGCAATTACAGCGATGATCACAGCGATGAGAATTATGGAGTCAGAAGAGACAGATAAGCCACACTTACATTATGGAGAAAAGCCATCATCATGGTTATCACACAAGACATCATAAAGAACTTTTAAATTGTGTTGCAAAAGTATAATGTCAACGTTAGCCTCATTTCATGAAGGCTGTTAAATATTTGTGATTACCGTTTTCATTGATGAAACTAATAAAGGAGAGCAACCTCTAATTATGGATGGCTGAGTGAGCTCATTACATCCATAAACAGAGGATGGAGTGGTGCCCAAGCTGATGGTCTTTACCCTTAATACTAAAATACCAACTTTATCATGCCATACTACTAACACACCAATTGCTATAGGCTGGGATAGAATATAATGCAAAGAGAATCAACAATTTCATTAAAGAGGCACATAATTAAATGGTTTGGACACACTCACAGAATACCACTATAAAAACTCATTAAATGAGAGGGACTCATTTATAACTCCAGGAAATAAGCTTATGAGATTTATAAAAAAAAATCCCAAATCCTCCTCTCTATTTTCAGTAAAAATTGGCATCACTAACATCTTTGGCTTCTCTGCGTGTGGAAAGCTGATCAAATGGGATGTTTCATTTCATTGAAATGTCTCACAGTAGGAGAAGTTACATCACTCCTCTTGATAGAGCTCCTATATGCCATGTCTCAGCGTGTGTGTACTGTACTACACCTGCACTGTATCACGCAGATAAAAATCTTTAGTTTGATATTGATGGCTGTCCCACTAGTGGGGTGGTTGAAAGACTTGAGGATTTTGCTATAGACTGCTTCATACATAAAGAATGGGAGGAGACTGTACCAATGATGCTCTCGATGTAGAGTCGTAAACAAGGCGTGGCATTGATTTGAGAAAATTTGGAAGATTTTTCATCATGCAAACTGGTTTCAGTTGATGTAACGACAATTATGGATTACATTAAAGACATTTTAGTGCACTGGACTCATTCAAAATCCAGTAGAAACACAATCTACGTGAGGGCTCGAGAGCTCTCAGGGCTCATCAGCTCCAAGACCAGAGGGCTTTTGGCCATATTTCTATCACATGTGATCCTTGAAAAAGTAAAGCCTGAGGGAAACCAGCTGATCTAACGATGCATCTGGACACTGTGACAGCCCGAGAAGGGACAATACCAGAAGGACTTGTACCATCAGATTAAATTACTGATGACACATGACACTGTGCTGCTAAGTCAAGGCAAGGTCCCATTAGACATGAGCCAGAAATGCTCTGGCCAGAAACTGCTGCCAGGATGCACCTGCGCTGCAAACAAACCCATCCAGTCTAAACTGTAACTGCGCAAAATTTAAAAAACTAAAAAAACAGTCATAAGATGATAAGGTCTGGCATAAGAGATGTGCTCCAGAAATTCAGAGTTAAACGACGGAGATGAATCACCAGCGGCCCGTTTCAATAACACAGGGCAACGTTCCCATTCAGCTGGACCACAGGAAGCAGTCAATAAGCAGGTAAAAGAAGCAAATGGAGAGGGACAAAATCAATATGGTGAAAGAAAACAGAAAAACCAAGACAATGCTGGCACCTGTCCAGCGAGGCACAGACACACCGAGACTTCAATTTGTTGTTTAAGACTGACAGTTCTTTAATTCCTCCGTGTTGTCCATGTGAAAGGGGGAAGAAAATACCATTCACTGCTCTGGAGTTTTGATGATAACAGAGAGCCTTTCCATTATCTCCACGCATCTCTACTTATGGAAAGATCACTCCTCTGCCTTCTTGTGACGGCTGAGAGCTCTATCTGAAAGACAGCTGGCCGTTTATAGCCACCGAGTGAACAGAAATCTGCAGAAATTAACTCTGTCTTACGATCTGGGCTTATTCCGCTGATTACAGGCATTATCGCCGTGGTAAATATAGTTCGACAAATTAGAGGAGGACTCAGTGAAACTCAACATAAGGCTCCACAGAGCATTAGCGTGATTTTAATTACTGTTTTTATCGCAGTGGAGTCATAGCATTGCTGGGAGCATTTGTCTGTGGACTTGACAGCTTAACTGTTTTTATCTGATACAGAGCTGCTGGGTAATATTGGCCAAAGTAAGCATCTCCATCGATAAGAGGCACCTTATACACACAGACACAGTGGCTTGGAAATGGAAATGCACAGGCTGTAATAGGTCAAGTCTGAAAAATTGCTCATTTATGTATCGCAGTTACACCCATTATAAAGACACAGCACCCTAAGGGGTGCTATTAAATTCATCCCTGACCTTCACCTTCTTGTCACTCAGATAACTGTCATCCTTAAAATCACCCCTGTGTCCAATTAAAGGTTGCATTTTGCTCTATTAGCTTGACCACAATTGGAGGACTTGAATGCTCTTCCTATTATAAACTGAGCACGGTGTCCAAAAAATGGCCTTGGGGGGAAATCAATCAACTATTAAGCGGTTTGTGTGGTCAAGCAAACACTTGTTAACCTCCTAACCTTTCATTCACATTAAGAAAGAACATCATCCACGCACCAGCAGCTTCCACTGGCAAAATTAATTGAAAGCAGCACAATTTAGGAAGAAGAGGCCATGCACAGGCAGTAAAGCGCGCGTGTATACACACACAGAGAGACGGACACGCGCGTACACACACACACACACAATACATGCATTTGGCTGGCAGCACCGTGATAAGACTGAACATACGCAGTAGATTTTTTTTTTTTTTTTTTTTTAACAGACTGTCGCACTTTAAATAAAACATCACTCCATACTTCAAAGTTTAAATGCAGAGCGGACTTGGGTCTCCAGCCTGCAGTGGATGACACGCTCTGCTCACAGACGCGCTGGCGAGAAAGAGAAGCGCACGAAAAGACAAAACCAACGTCTCCAATCTGAGGCGCAGCAAAGATGAACAGGTGCCACCACTATTTTAAACAAATAAAATCACACGGAGTGAATAAGTTTAAACACGAACTTTACCTGTAACTGCCAATCACCGCGTGCATGTCACGTATGTCAGCGCATCCTGCAAAATAAGAGTCCGTAACGCAAGAGTTTCCCCTCAGATCGCTGTGGCTGTAATCGAGACTTCCATTCAGTTTTGTTAAGGACAGGCACCTGCTGATCCGCGCATACATATGCCTGCACAAACAACTGGTTGTGCTCTGTCAGCGGATTCCCATTAACCACTATGGGCTGGACGCGCCGCTGCGCAATGACGCACGCCATGGACTCGCAGCTGATTTGGAGTCTCCAAAGCTGCCCAAGATGAATGCGCCGAAAATCTGTCATGATGGTGTCTGCGGCGTGTTTCGCTGCTATTGCACAGTATTGGGGGAAAAAAAACGTTATTTCATGTTACATCTAAAAACATAAGGGTGTTTTTTTTTTTTTGTCCCCCACCTCTCCACACGAGACAAAGATTTACTTCAAGAAGATTTTTGGTGAATATTTCTTTCCCCCGTCAGTAGCGATTCCCCTCTTTCAAATCAAACAGATCATCGTGTAATAATAAAATAAGAGTGACACAAAGCAGATGCACTGTGTGATCAGTCAATCTCTATTTTGGTACTTTGAAGAAATCAAGTGACAATAATCCTGTCAGTGCACGTTTAACGCTTCACAGCAGCACTTTAAGCTATTACACTTTTCTAATGAGTGTCCCAGACAAACACGTTGCTCTGAGGGCTCAGGGAGCTCAGTGCCTGAACGTTAGGATGGAGGACCTCCTGCACTCCTGCAATTAATTAAGGCGTTGGTCTCTGGTGGACACAGGTCGCCCACCTTCACCAGGCCTCACCGCTTTTCCTCTGAGTGGGCAGTGAACCACTTCCACTCCAAACGCCCTAGGGGAGTTAAGGGTGGTCATTCAGGCAGAAGCTGATCCCATCTTAACTAACATGTGTGCCATAATTGTTGGTTCACTCAGTGTATGAGAGGGCAGGAGACTGCTGCAGTGGTGACAGAGACCACCATTCAAGCGGGAAAGAGGGTTAAAGCCCCTCTGTTGGCAAACCATTCAGCCCAGATATGCCTCAACAGAACAATGACTGCCCCTTATAAACATGGATGTATTGGCTCCCACCTCCAGGGAGGCTGCTCTGTTAGTGACCCTGACCTCTGACCTGAGTGTGGAAGAGGAAAAGAAAAAGATGACTTCCCTGTGGGGATCATTAGAGCATTGCCACAATAGAGCTTTTAACTCTACATATTGTATTTTACTGCAAGCCACAGAGAGAGCAGAGCTTCTCTTTAGCCACATCTCCGGTTGAGCTTCAGGAAGGAGCATTATATAAATAAAATGTTGTGGAAAATAAATGTATAATTGGTTGCCAGCCTGAGGGGCGCTACATCTCAGTGCTCACAAAATGAATAACAAGACGAAAAAGCGGGAGGAAAAAAAAACATTTCATCATAGATTTAAAACTATTTTAATCAAATTTCCTTCTAATCTGTGATTTTTTGTCAATCACTTCATAATTCAACACCTCACGCCAAACACCCGGGAAGTAGAAGCAATTTCCCCTTGAATAAATAAAACAAAGAACTGATACTGCAGGATATTTAAAACATTATTTGCTATGGATTTCTTTTACTGCTTAAAAACCAGTCTGTACACCAGTCCAACAAATAAAAATGTGCCTTTATATTTGTGCTTCTCACTGTGCAAAAATTGATGCCACCTGCCATGTGTTGCTGTCCTCGGCCTGTGTTACATTAATATCTTCTGAATATCCTTGAGGCTACAGCAGGGGACCCTCCCCTGTGTGATTATTTATGCATGTGAGAGTTGGGGACAGAGAAGAACCAGAAGGCCATCGAGATCTCAACCTTCTCCTTCAACGCCAAGCCCACCTATGATGGATTTCCTCATCACATCTCTGGTTGTCACATTTGAATCCTGCTGGGGTATTTCACCAGGTCTACCTGAGACCTCATTTATCTGCTGCTTTCAAAGAACCATCTCACCCAGGGTTATAAGGCCATGTGCATGTTTTATGCATGATTTACGTGTGCTGTGCTCTCGAGTTCCATCGCTTAGACCTAGGTCACCAGAGCTGACCAGATTAAAGGTGCACCCTCACACCAAAGCTTTCATGCATTTGTACAGTGATCTCTTGAGGTCTCATGGGGCTAAGTGTGTGATACATAATTCATTATTCATTATTCAATGTTACAAGCCATTCTATGTGTAGATCTGTTGGAAATATTAATATCTTTCCAATTGGCAATGAACCAAGTCTTCAGCAGCGAGTGTGGTTCTTCTGCTGCTCTCAGATGTCAAATGTCTTGTCCTGGAGTATTAGCTTGGTACATATTATTTCATCATAACGTTAAAACCATATGTTTGAAGATATAGGTTTCAGTCAGTTGTCAGCTGACCTTGCCCTCCCCTCATCTTGTCGATGGATTTCAGTGCAAACCCTCTTTCATCCACAATTTAATGCACAAGCTCAAGTGTGTGGACTTTAACAGCAGGTAAAACATTGCCATCCATGGAATCTACTGTCTTTGATTGTATTGCAAAAATATCTGTACCATTACAGCATACTTATTTAAAAAATGCCAATAATCTGTGGGTCAAACACCAGCCCTCAGTCAGTCATCCTTTAGTTGGAGTCTTTCAGGACCATGGACAGCGAACATTTATCCATTCCAGTGTCTATTGAAACAGCTGAGCCTGACTGTTTGGAGGCCCACATTGTCCCATAGTAGTTGAAAGGTGAATAAAATATGAACATGAGGTAAAAATTTATGAAATATTTGAAGAATTGAGTACATTTCAACTCATTATTCTAACGTGTTGTATTGCCATCTTTCTGAATGCCCTGTCTATTTTCATTTCACGGTAAGATTTGTTTTATAATGTCAGTTTTCACCACCAAGGTAATCTGTGCTTAACTAAAAAACCTTCTCCAGTGCAGGTTAACGCAACTTCACAGCATCAGATGGCCTGTCATCTGTCAACAGCAAAACTACTTACTGACCAATCAAATCACTGGTAAACTGAGCCACCATTCATTTTTAATTAAGTGACAAAACAACGGCTTTGTACAACAAAGCTTCCTGCTTCTTTCCATGTGTCCACTCTGGTCTGAAACTAAACTTCTAACAACAATGAAAACAAGTCACAATAACTATTATAGCTACATTTTAATGGAACTAGGATTCTTTCATCCTGACAGTGATGACGCTTTTACTCTCGTTTTCATCAGCAGCTCAGAATAACACAAGGAGATGATAACAGAAAATAAAAACTAAACCTGATGCCTTTGATTAGAACAATGATCCACACAGTTAAATATTTCTATTTATTATAGATTAATATTTCAGTCAGATATGAACGACTTTTCTTTTCTCTCTCTTCTCACTTTGTTCCAGCTTTTTATCACTTTTTTGGACCTGCCTCACATGTTCATAATAGTCTCATCATCAGATAAAATAGAAAACATACCAAGACACTTAATTATAATTCATGTTCTGCTACCTTAGTCTGACTTCAGTCATTGGGAATTATTTCTTGTGTTGCTTTTTGTTATTTATTTGATCATCTTTTCACTTCACCTTGTTGAATATGACTTTTGAATATCACTATAAGCAAATTGCCATGCAGGTATCAGCATTTCTTCTCATATAATACTAAGCATTTTACACGTGGTTCTGATAATGTGGCTTATACTTAAGAACTTGAAATAACCAAGGGTTATCTGAACCATTTGATAACCTGCTTTATGGTATAGGCTATCTACGAGGTCAAGGCACATAAGGAAAAGTGACTTACAGCTCTCAGGGTCCTCAAATTTGAGCTTTGTGTGTTACATTGCTTTTTTATGTTTGCATTTCTAAATGTTATCTATATTGTCAAATCAAAACATATCTGACCTCAAGGCTCATCTCATGGGAGTAATGGAATGGTCTCTCAGAAAATGAATAACATGCGGGAGAGGAAAGAGAAAAGAGGAAGACCAGTTCTAGATAGAATGGATAGAATAGAAATAATACTACTAGGTGAAATAATGTTATCAATAATAACAACAATGATTATAATAATAACACTAAAATAAGTAAGTGTCAAGTAGTAGTGGCAGCTCCAGATCCCCTGGCTCTTGAGTCAGAGATGTATGCAGATTGAGGACAGGGCGATGGGGAGAGAAGACACAGAGTTAATGACATACAGTAGTGTGATATAAATGCATGGGGAGGGGGGCAAGAAGAAGTGCTCATCGTGTCATGGGAGCTCCCCCGGCCTATAGCAGCATAACTAAGGGATGGTTCAGGGCTCCCCTGAGCCAGCCTTAACTATAAGCTTCATCAAAGAGGAAAGTTTTAAGCCTAATCTCAGATGCAGAGAGGGTGTCAGCCTCCCAAACTCAAACTGGGAGCTGGTTCCACAGGAGAGGAGCCTGATAGCTGAAGGCTCTGCCTCCCATTCTGCACTTAGAAACTCTAGGAACCCCAAGCAGATGTGCATTTTGAGAGTAGAGTGTTCTGTTGGGATAATGGGGAAGCATGAGCTCTTTAAGATTTGATGGAGATCAGTCGTTTAGGCTTTAGACGTAAGGAGAAGGATTTTGAACTGTATTCTGAATTTTACAGGCAGCCAGTGTACAAAAGCTTTCATGGAAGCATTATGGTCTCTTTTCCTATTTTCTCTCAGTAGTTGTGCTGCAGTATTTTGGATCAGATGGAGACATTTTACTGTGAATTATTGGCTCATCCTGGTAATAGAATTAGAAGAGAATAGAATTAGAAGAATTACAGTAGTTCAGTCTAGAGTTAACTTGTGTTTTTCAGGATCCTCTTGAGACAGGTGGTAGAAGGCTATACAAGAGACTTGTTAACAAATAACAAAATATTGGTGAAATGAAGGAGTTTTGTGGCAGATAATGTCTTATTTAGAAGCTGCATCCTTGCCCCAACAACACCCATTATATGAATATACATGGATCGCGAATGGATCTAAATATCTTCCAAAGGACTCCGAGTTACACCAAAGTTGTATGGGTGGCTAAATGAACGTATTTAATGCTAGAAATAAGGTCCAGGTTGCAAAAAACGGAACTTCTCCTTTAAGACATCCCTGAAATTTTACCACCTGGTTAGTCACCTGTTTCATAGGTACAGCTCTGGTTCATAACAACGGAAATTCGTACAGTGCTCCGTAATATTACCTAAGGAAACAAAGTGACTGTAAACTGTTGGTCCTGGGACAAAATTCTGTGGAACTCAACAACTAATTTTTGTTTGCAGGGAGGAGTCATTGTTAATATGAGAAACTTATAATCTATATAATGAATATGGTTGTAACGAATGCTGTGTGGTTCCTTTAATCCACTGCACTTGTGCAATCAAAGAGGGAAGAGCTGGAAAATCCCCTCTTTTATTCCATCTCAGGAGGGCTGGTGATTTGCCTTCATATTATCCAGTCAGACCAGATAAACTGCCTAAATTAGATACACTGTCGTGTTGCATATATATGCAGCACGTTACCCACTGAAACAATATACAAACTGTTTTGACTCGTTCTTTCAACTAGGGGAGGTTGTCTGTGTCAGAAACTAACAACATTTCTGACATGAATATCTTTTTAGACTAAGCTGCACGTAGTAAAGCTACATGACATGAACATGACATTACAACCCTGCCTGGGCTGCCTAAATCTAAGTGCATGACAGTGTGCTGGTTACCTGTTGTAAATTTACATTTTACAGTTTTTTTTTAATATTAAACAAACTGTAGGTTTACATCGAGGCTATATTTAAAATGAACTATTCAGGTTTCAGCACAATAGAAACTGAATGTGCCTCTTTCGAATCCTTGCGTTACATCCTGTTGCTTTATCATGAAGCAAGGTCACAGTTTCCTGCACTTCACTCTCAGCTCCACCTGGTACAACTAGGTTGGAGCCTTGAACGGGCAGCAAGTGAAAACCCAACTACATTCAATTTTCACTATGTCAGATTCATTACATGCCCACTGCTTGGTGCCTACTG
Organism: Selene dorsalis; assembly: GCA_900303245.1. Classification (NCBI taxonomy): domain Eukaryota; kingdom Metazoa; phylum Chordata; class Actinopteri; order Carangiformes; family Carangidae; genus Selene; species Selene dorsalis. Next base: position 25,574 of record OMNW01035397.1, on the reverse strand, counting down.
TGAAAACTATACACAAATATACTAACCTGCAATTAAGATACTCTCTACTCTTGTCGAAGATCCCTGTAAGTGACAGAAGAGATAATTCATCTGGATACAGATCGGTTGAATGAGATATTTTGACGTTGCCTTTATAAAATGTCTTTTTCATCCTCATTACATTTAGCTTCTTGAGGACTTGGAAACCTCATGATATCAAAGCAGCGTTATGTCTGGCTTCACAGGAACTACTGTGCACCCTCATTAGACAGATGCTCTTGCCAGAGGGGACTGCGGTATCTGGGGTAAACTGTTAGTGGCGTCCTTGCTTTGCCTTCACAGGAACAGATGTCAGAGGGAGTGAGACTGCCTTGTCATTCCACCTGAGGTTTCATCCTTTCATTTTACTGGCATATTCATATTAAGTAGTTTTTGTGTTGAGTGCTTCCTGACACCAACACTGACATTCTAAATGGCTGGAATAGCCTCACAGAGCCATGTCTAACAAAACAGCTATACTAGGCTGATGAATAATGAAAACATGCGTGTTGCAATGGTGTGTCATTAGCTGAGGAAGTCATTACAGAGCTAAAGAATTGTGTCAATTTTCAGCTAAATAATGTTTCCCACTGCATTTCATTTATTTTTTATAGCTGGAAGGGTTTTTGGTTCATTAAGATTTTGCACCATGTTTTACACACAGTTTTTTTTTTTAAGGAAACGGGGAGATAAGAGGGAGATCATTTTTTGTAAAAGTTACTCAGGACAGAACCAATTTAAATGTTAGTGGGGCAGGTGGAAGCGTACTCCGTGTAATTGGTTCCCACAGCACATTTCCCTGTTTCCTCCCTCCTTCTCTGTCCCTGTCACATCATTTATCTCTCACTCCCCTTTGTAAATATTTTCCCCATTTGATCCCTCCCTCATTCCGCCACACAAGCTATCTTTGTCTTTTTCTCTGTCATTCTCCGCCTCTGTTTTACTCGAGTATAGGTGTGCCCACATATACCCAGGAAAATCTTGGCATTGTCTATTCAATGGAAAGTGAATCGTGGCATGTTCAGATGGAAAAGTGACGAATAGGCTAACTTTATTAAAATGTACATATGCGTGGATTAAAAAGTAAAAGAAAATAAAAATGAGAAAATAACTTTCTTTTGCATTCTCAAAGTTTTATCTCATTTTGTCACAAAGGAACCTTGAGAATTCATCACCTGTCAGATTGATAGAGTTTTATCATCAAAAAAAACTGCCACAGTTATAAAATGAATCCATTGTTTGACTACGCAACAATATTTCACAGACTGTGGTACACAAAGAGCTGCGAAATATGAGAACAAACATCACACCTACAACTGAATCGTGCTGATGTTATTGTAGGAAAATATGTTTCTGTGAGTCATCTGAGTGCACTGGAGACCATCCCACCCAGAGTACTCACACACTCAGTTTGTTTTCTTTGCTCCAAACTGGTATAAGATACCACAAATTGCAGTTACATGTGATTCAGGGGTTACAACAAAGTCATTAAGACTGTGTCTTTCTATCTGAGGATGGTGCTCTTCTTATCTGGTTAAGAATGCACTGAAAACAATCTTTATCTCATGCTGTGGGGTCCCACGTTTCATCTTCCTCATTTATATATGGATTCCTCTCTGAAAGCTACGTCTGCGCATCAACTCTGATCTGTCTTGCTCTCCTCCCTTTGTTTTACCTCATTCATCTTGCTACAGCATCAACTGAGCTTTCTTCAAAGAGAGGTATATTTTCAGAGGCCACTCACAAGTCAGTGATGGCATGTTAGACTCTGGACAGGTCCACACTAGTTCTACCAGAGCTTTCAGGTTTTATAGAAGCCTCAGATAATTGGCTCCATCTACACCCTTAAAAGAGTAATTTGTAAGTTTCGCTGTAGCTACACAGCAAACATTAACAGCTTTGTTTATCAATGTAGAGGAGTTGCAAGTTCAGCATCAAACTTGTCTCCTTTGCTTACCAAGATGTAAACTCTTTTTTTTCCCTCCTGTAGTTAGCATGCTGTGACCGTCCCTCAGTCTGCTGTTGCTGCGCTTTGCGTACTACTTAGGGGTGTAATCAGCAGCATTAGACTCACATGAGCCCGGTGTGTCCCGTGCGATATAACCCAGAGCAGCAGTCAGTCTGTCTGCAGATCTCCTCATTCCACACAGCTCTGCAGTTGTGGGGTTTTTGCTTATTTTTCTGTGCTTTTAAAGCATGACATCACCCACGCAGCACATTTCCACTCAGCTATCCCTTACACTATTGATTCTACAGATTTTACCCATCTACTTTGTTTGTTTGACAGTTGTGTCATAACTAAATCACTTTGTTATTTAGTACAGGTGTGTACCTCATGTCTAAGTGGATCATCTTGTTCCATTTCTGATCACAAGTCACCCAGTCCGCTAACAAGGTATATCATAAATCATTGTGTTATGCAACAATGATTAAAACCCTTAGCATGTCTGGTTAATAACAGCTATTTGTGCTTATGCTGACTATGTTTGGCCTTGCAATAGCAACTAATGTTGACAGGAGGAAGTCAGGTGAGTCTGGTGTGGCTGCTGCTGGTGTCCTGCAATGGGTCATATCTGCAGAGAGGAACACCATTGTCCTTTTATTATTATTATCCTTTAGAATAATTTATATAGTCATTAAAGTTGGAAGACTTGTTTGGAGTACTACTGCATATGTTAAAAGAAAATCAGTTGCTCCAAAGTTGGCTGTGTAAATTGCCACAAATGATGTCACAGTAATTCTTTTAAAATAAAAAAAAAGAAACAGTCTTGGGGTGTTGAGATGGAAAGAAGCTACATCACTGTTTCCTGCCCCTCGTCTCTGCCTGAGGTGTAAGGCTACTGTAGCGTAATACAACCAAATCATCCACCCAATTGTCAGGGATTTAGTTCCATTGTGATTAATGTGAGCGCTGTCCTGGCTGGCAGTTTGTTAACAGATGAAACCGATTTTCAGAAGGAAAAAAGTATATGAGACAAAAAAAAAACAACTTCTGTGTTTTTTGTTTTATGATTAAAAAAACTCTCCATAGTGCATCCAACTGACAGTGATATAGTAGCGCAACGCTCAATCAGAGGAGCACTCTTTCAACAGAATAGTATTAATCTAACATCTGACAAGTGACAAGCAGACTTGCAGGATAGTGGGTTCTGGTTTTAATTTTGCAGGAAGTTTTAAAGGTGGAGAGGATCCTTTTGAAAATACATGAGTTTATGGATTTGAAATTCATTGAAAGCTTAAAGGCTACTTCTTCATCACACAAAACTAGCACTTACTAATGACGCCTAATTGTAATTATCCTGCACTAAACATTTGGCTGCAGGGTAATGAGAATATGAGTTTTTTTTTTCCATTTATTTTTCTCCTCCATTCAATGAATATGTAAACATGCACAATAACATACTTTTATCCCATAATACACAGATCTGTTAGCTCATTCGATCACAGGAAAATCTGGAACAGTGCATTGCCTATGTGTTCGTTTGTTTGATAAAGAAAACAATTATGATATAATTTAGTGAAACATGTACAATAATAATTTGTCCATGCATGGTGTCTTTTGTTCCCATGGTAACATTCTGCATATGGCCTGTAGGTATCAAATGAACAGGATATAAAAATGTCTCAGCTCCACAGGACAGTCTCACTTGGCTGTAACTGGATTATTGTTTGGGGAAGCATTTACATTTCAGCAAATTCTGGCACCTCAGCACCATTTTTGTGACAGAGTGGAACAGTTTGTCACCGCTTTGTGTGACTGTTTGTGTGAAAGTTTAAAAAAAAATAAAAAATTAGAGTAGTCAAAGAATTCTTCAAAAAGAGGTGGCTGACGAAAATGAAGGCTGCAGGACCACAAACTCAAACTTGCATACAATATTTAGAGAAATTGCAAAGTTTCCAACAACACCAAAAATATAAAATCCCTACTGACATGTATCTGTAAAAAAAGATGAATATTTAAAATGCAAGAAAATCAACTCAAGCCATGTTTGGGGCCTGAGTGTGAATAACTCTATTCTTAGTGAGTGAAAGTTGCAGCTGAATTGAATTCACAGATTCAAAGAGCTTCTGCCTCTAAATATGAGTATTTCTACCACTGCTAGTTTGCAGAGAAAAGTTTGGTGCATTAATCTCCTGGGGAAGCGATCATTTTCTGATGGGTATCTGGCACATAGTTTGCTGCTAGTGCTTCTGTTTTCTGTGTGATTGCGGCAAATAAAATAAGCAGTGAGAGGATCATGTTCAACCGACTGTTAGCTGAAGGGTCAGTCACCCTGCACTGGTAAAGGATCGTGCGCTGGCTAGACACTGTCTGTGTTGGAGGCTGAAAAATGGAAAGGTGAGCTCAGGTCAGGATAATAGTTATATACAGTAAACACTGTATTTGATGGGTGGATTATGCTGTTGTGTAGTTTTGTCCAACAAATGACTAAGAACTGGCCTCATGAATTAGGTATCATGTCTCCAAGCTCCGCCACGAAGATGACATTGGTCATTTCTGTTGGAGTGTCTTGTGGCAGCTTGGTGGTGCAGTGGATAGCACTGTTGCTTCACAGCACTAGGTTTCTGGGTCTTTGGGTCTTTCTGTGTGGGGTTTGCATGATCTGCTTGTTAACTGGTGCCTCTTAATTTCACAAACCTTGTAAAGATCAGTGCTATTAACAGGGCTTGTGGAATACATATCTATAATATTTCATATTACAGTGGTGTAATATTGTATTATAAATCATGAATTAACTGTCTTTTTATACACAGGCAATAAATACTTCATGGAAGACACTTATGCTTGCATTATTGTGTGTTCTGCCCTGAATATGTTTTAAATGTTTAAGAGACACTTAAGTTTATTGTTGTAATGGTACATGTACAGATATGGAGGTTTTTCTGCTGTGGAGCTTTTATTTTGAAAAAGACATGGTGGCACATGTTTACTCATGACTGTGCTTAAATAATTATTTGTATCCCTCTGAAGGCAACGGCTGGAAGTTACACGTTCTTTCTACATTAAACAATTTATGTTGTTGATGTTTGTAGATGTTATCTAAGTTCATATGAGCATAACTGCTAATACGCAAAGATAACGATACTAGTTTTGCTATTCACCTTCTATTATGTTTTTGTTAACAATGTTAAGAGCCTCCTTACATACAGTAGCTTTTACATAGCGGTTGATTCAATGATTTCTGTATTTTCTCAGATTCACTGTTGTCCATCCTGACTTACCTGCTGAAACTAAAGTTACTAAAGGAGCAAACAGATTCGGGAATCAGGCTGGCTGTTTATTTATGTTAATGCAAAGGGAGAGAACAGTGTCTTATGTGTTCCATATAGTCTTAATTACTGTTGGTTTATGCTGCTTACACATAGTAAGTCTAACATTACATTATTATCACTCCAAATGTGAATATATGTTCATCTGCGTTAGCGCTGCGATGGACAGGTGAGCTCCCCAGAGTGTCAACTGCCATCAACTAAACGGATGCTGGGGAGAAACTGTGGGGCTGATGGTGTAATGCAGTAATTAAAATAAATAAATAACTTAAGAGTCACGTGATCTGAGGAAATTAAAGAATGCAATACTACCGACATGAAAGGGATTAATAGGATCTGGGTGTAGCGGCTGTCAGATGATGATGGATGATTGTTGTAGGTAAACCAGAATTATTTACATGCATTGCCACAGCGTAGCTCTCCTGCATTAGGGAACTTTCTGCTCCACATTTTATGGCTGTAATTAGGGCATGTTTTTACATAAAGTGTCACCATGAGGGAGAATCCATCACACTGTCTGTGGCAGTATGCTGTCAACACAAACACACCATAAGGCGGCAGGAAGGAAACACACATGTATTCAGTGCAATAGGAAAATATTCATAAGTAAATCTAGCCATGTATGAGGCACAAAGATGTGCCAGATTTAGTAAATGTACCCCAGCAATGCATCTCAAATGTGCTTTATATTCGCATCTATGAATAACACATGGACATTCACATATGTGAGTAATGACTCACTGAGTTTTAACTAACACACTGCAAATAAATAGCTGAGAACCTCAAGACTCACAGCTTGAATTTCTTTCTTTCTTGTCCAGAGTACACCAGAGGAAGTCTAAGTGGGCTGTTTTTTTACACCACGTATTTGAAGTTGCTTTTCAAAGTGGCTAAAAATGTTCAAAGTTTCCTAAAATAGTTTGGGAAACAATATAAATATGCTCAAAGCAAATGTGAACAATTAAAGTCTTGTTGTAGAGCTTCTTGGCTTAAATAAAGTAGCATGATCTCTGCGTATCTCTCACTGCGCGTGTGTGCGAACACTCACAGTCGATAAGGTATTGGCAACTTGCAGGGAGACATTTCCACAAAAGCATCTGTCTATACGTCCGTGACTTATGATTAATAACCCACATGTTAAAGGAATGAGCGGAGGAGAGTCTCTGCTGTGTGGGTCTTTGTAGCTTCGGAGGTAATTACAGAACATGTCCAACAAGCGGAAATACACACAATACAACTCCTCACACTGTTGATTACTGTATCAGTAAATGAGATTCCCACACAACCCCAGTATCCAATTACAAAGAGAATTTAATGATTCATAACCACTGAAATCAATAGGCCTTGGTTATAGCAGTTAGTTAGGAGTCAATTGAGGGTGCATATTGTGTAGGCAGATACTCCAGCTGGCTGAGCTGTGTACCTATGGTATTATAATAATGTCAACCTTCTCAACTAAGCTCAGCAAAGACTCTTAAAAGTGCCATGAGATGATAAATGAATCAGTGACACTTTTATCTCACAGCTTAGCCAATGAATCCTGCACCTTTCCTCTGCTCTTCATCCGACAGGTCCAATTACAAAGATGATGAATTTAACTCAGGAGCAATTTAAGTTACTGAGTTAAATGATGACATTTAATCAGGGCTAAATTATGTATGGAGTCATTGGGATTCTCTCGATTACAAACACAATTAATATCATAGCAGGAAAGAAAGAAAGAAAGAAAGAAAGAAAGAAAGAAAGAAAGAAAGAAAGAAAGAAAGAGTGCTGATCCCTCTCTGAAAAGTTTCCTCTAACTGTTAAGAAGAGGAGAGATTCAGATTTCAACATTGTATCATTTTGTGATCACTTAAATCTGAGAGGTCCCCTTAGGAAGGGGGAGGAGACGACACTAAACAAATTCTTAACTTCAAGAGACAAACCCCATCTTGTTTTTTCTAAATGTCCTAAATTTTTCCCATAATACACTGGAGGGGACGAACAACATGGCCCTGCCTAAATGACGCTAAACTCTGAATAACTGACTGTCTCACATTTCGACAACGCAGCTCATCCATGAATTCTGGTTTATTTGTGGAGTATAATCATATAAAAAAAGAAAATGCAGTTACATGCTGTTTAGCCGTGTAAGGAAGGCTGCACAAGAAATTAACCTATTTAAGGGGCTCTGATGCAGCGTGCCTACACACTTATTATGCTGCTGAATGGCTACTTCCATGCTAAATCTCTGCTGCCTCCATGTCCTCATTTACTTCTAAAGAAAAATACACTTGACAGTGATTCTACATTTAATCATTTACAATGATTCCATTAACCTGCTTACTGTGATAGCCTATTTGAAATTGCAAATGAAAAAACAAGAAATGCAAGCATAAAGTTTGAACAAATCTCAAAGAATTCGCCAAATTCTCATGGTTTGTTTTTGGACTACTTGACAAACCATTTTTTTCCCCCCACATTTAAGTCACATGACCTGACTTGAGTACATTACAGACTGTTATCTGCCAAAATTCCAGATATAAGGGGTTTGCTTATCCAGCAGTAGCCTACCTGCACCAGATGCCCTTGTCGTCTTCAGTTAAATACTAAAACTTCTGTTGCGGTGGATGCAATCGTCCAAACAGTTAGCAGATGTTCAAAATCTTTTGCCGTGTTTAATTGGAATTATATCTCAAGAGGAAAGAAACTGCCATATTTATATAACATCAGTCAGTGGAAACAGAGACTTTTCTAAAACAAAACAAAAAAAGTTGCTACCATCCACAGAGCTGCAACAGCAACCCAGCTATTCACAATACCATGTCACATCCATGATGCATTGTTTTTCCTTTACCAGTAAAGTTTCCATCCATGCACTGATAGTTATACATATGATTAAATGAACATGCTTACAGTCCTATTATGCAGATTTTTTAAAATTTATGTGGGGAATCAGCAAAAGAAAATGTTGTTATAAACTGTTGGCACTAATTCTTCAGCTGGATACCAGTAAAAATGACAAGCCTGCCAATAAAACCTCAAATAATGGAAATCCATGTGTTTAAACATGATGAAAATATTGCATTTATGTCTAGAGAAGGTTACAGTCAACACCAGTCGAGATCATGTTTTCATCCGCTGCCATTATGTATCTCGTCTTTGTAAGCTTCATTTACATCACGATTTGTCTGTCAATACTGTGCGTATGCCACTGTCCTTGACACAAGCAAAAAATATAATATATTTGATATTTATAAACTCGCTGCAGGTCATAATACAGCTCAGCTTCTTGAGTAGCAGAACATTTGAGATTTAAACCAAACTGCAGTGCATCAAGTATTAAAGGTTTCTTGCAGATTTCAAACTGCATTTCCACACATGTTTAGTGTGTCAGCTGTGTGGGCTCAGATACAAACGTGTTCTATGCACACTGCTGTAGAGATGGCCTTAATGAACTGAAAAAATACTTTATATAAATATTTTATAAGTATATTTTTGCAACAGGCAAAAAGATCTGTAAGCATAAGGGGTGGGGGGGGTGAAGCAGTGCATAGCCTTCCTCTGACCTATGCTATGTTATGCATTTAAAATCACATCTTGTCTTCCACACATAACATCTTTATCTGCAACAGCGCAGCAAATTAGCAGTACACAAATGAGCTTACTTTTATCTGACTGCTCATGTTTTACCCCCTGATGCTTATTTTCAGAGAGACCTACAGCTTGCATGCCCTTCACTGTGGCCACAGCCAATCTTGAGATGGCTAGTTATGTCTTTACTTTACTTGACTGTCTGTTGCCTCTCATTGACAGGCTGTGGCTTACTATTGCTTTAATTATGGCAGTGGTTGGCTATGATTATGGCTGTGGCTGTTAAGATTACCAAGGCTATGACTCACATATGCATGTTTTTAATGACATGCATTTTTTTGTGTAGCAGTAAAGTTACGCTTTTGGCTGATTTAGCATTTCTTCCAAACCCCTGTGGTGAATACGTAATGCATCTGACTTATTTGAGGGAAATGTGTTTACATCCTGCAGTCCATATCTTTGCCACAGCCACAGTATTAGCCATAGAGACAACCACGGCTACAACCATAGGTTAAAGCCACATAAAGAGCCCGACCTGCATCTTTAGCTACAGCTGAAGCCATGGTCATCATATGGCTATAACATAAAAAAACAACATAAAAAGGCCGCCATGGTTAAAGCCTGACAAACAGCCATAGCTATAAGTTTATACACAGCCATAGAAATTGCTACAACCAATGGATATACCCCAGCCATAGACCCTGCTATTATCTGTGATATACTGTATAGGCACAGCCACAGCAAGAGCTGGTTCTGTGACTCTGGTTCTGATATAGCTCACAGAAACAATCACTATCTCAACCGCAGGCATAGCAATATCTACACCCACATGTGGCCATGACTTCAAGTGGAGTTTGAGCATCCAACCCACAACCAGGGGTAGCTAGCCAGTGAACATAACTACTGTCAGACCACAGCCTCTGCCCACCTCACAGAAATATGGCTGAGAGGGGAAATGTTTTGCAAAGTATAACCCAGAGGCATAGCTAAGGTCCTGAAATGACCTTCAGGGCACTCCATTTAACTCAGACAGCATCATTATAGTTTTCTCTGAGCTCCAACTGTAGTTTTTCAGAGATTTAAGGCAAGAAAAAGCAAAAAGAGTAAGAACTCTTATCTGCATGTGCTGTACTATATATGTCTTCTAATCAATCGATCTAAATCTCCTCAAGCCTGAGCTTCAAAATAAAATCTCCTGTCTGCTCGCTGTAGAGTTTATCATGAAATATATACTGTATGTAAAGTTTATGAGGGCTTGTAAGTGGAGTTAAACATATGGCTTATCACTTCAATGCAATAGGTTTAAGTCTGTCTGAGCCTGCACCCAGAGTAAAATTTATTGCCTTGCGTTGCTCATCTATCATGCATACACCATCTGGTTGGGGGATTCATTTCATTTTTTTCCCTCTTTCCTCATATGTATTGTTTCTCTCTCACGCCGTCTGTCTCCCTCACATTGGGATCCTGACTTTTTAATATCAGGATTCTGCCAGTGATCAGGTGACAGGGGTGTACACCATGTCAGATTAGCAAGTCTGCCATATTATCCAGAAATGTGTGGGAGACTACAAAGCCCTGTCAAGTGCCAGAAAGGCACACTGTATAATCTCCCAGTACAAACTCTGCCGCGGGACACAGCAGCTGTTTTTTTTTTTGCAATGCCACAAAGAGTAGAGTAAGGGAGAGGGACCATACCTAGATCGCACATTTGGTCCAATCAGGTTTGGCTGCTGTAATTTTTTTCTATTTTTTCATTTTATTTTTTTTGTCAAGTGCAATCATACAATATCCTGTAGTCACATATTCAGAGATAAAGTACAGGCAAAATCAGCACAAATATCTTCTGGGGGTCGTCCTCATAATGTCCAAATCGTGTATATGGTTCCTGTTTTAAGAGGAGGAAAAATGTTCACATAACTTTTCTGTTTTGCCACATCAGCTGAAAAAATAGGAAATGATTAGGCACCATTTTAGTCAAGAATACATCTATATCATTCTAACAGCTAGCTAGCTTATTTCCTGAATGCACTCATATATTTACCATGTAGCAACATGGCTTTCCAGCTTTGGAGACAGCTCTCAGTGAGTGAGGTCTGATGTTAGATGCCAGCTGTCAATACAAACACTGACTGTGTAACAATAGAAGAACTGAGAAGAAGATAAAAACATTTGATTTCATTTTCTATATTTTAAAAATGTCCTGATTCAAAGATGAGTGCGTGGTCTCCTGCCAGGCCACGGGCCCTGCAGCATTCAACCCTGAAAAATCTCATCTTAACTTCGCAATGGAATTCCTCCCAAATATTCTTTCATGTGCCTCTCTGCATAACAGTTCCCTGTTTTAATCTCCAGCTGCCATTTTTTTCTTTGATATCCAAACTACTGTCTATTTGTTCTTTTTGTAATATTCATACAGGTGTGGTATAATCCCCTATCGGATCCTCTAAGAGTCCCTTTAATTGCTAAGATGAAAGATGGTGAAATACGGAGTTCCGTTCCTTGTGTTTCTGCACGTTGTGATGGTTTTAAAAAGTCATGGACGATATAAAAGTGTAGCACGTGAACAGAGCGATTGCTAAGGATTAATAATTGAGGAGAAGAGACTATCATGAGCAGACGGCAAACGGTACAGAGTCAAATGTCTCGGTCTCATCTAGCTGGTGCAGCTGTTATTAGACAAATCCTTCCTGTGGGAGGGCAGGGCAGATCTAGTTTAGACTACTGCAGCGTTGCATAATTTTTTTTTCGAGCCAGACATGTTGGCAAATTATTGATGCTAATGGGCAACACCACACTGAAGACAGTAAGCTATTTCCTCACAACATTTTTCAAGTAATACGCGTCCATCTTGCCGGGGAGTCCATTTCCAGGGAGATTTGTGCACTTGATGTTTCTTTGACACCACCAACACCACTGAGCAGATTCTCCCTTCAAGACACGGCAGAGAGCGCACGAGAACATCTAGATAGTTCACGATTAAGAGGAGCTTGTTTTCACGGCTCCAAAACACCATAAATTGACTCTTCAAAGCTCAATGGATGACCTACTTTTGTGTAGCCAATTATATTATGTCTCCCACTTGCATCTTCTTTAAGTGGGTCAAGAAACACGAGAAATCAGAAAATAACTGAACAAAGTTTGGGCATTTGTACACAGACGGTGTGGTATTTGTTTTTCTTTTCTGACTGATGATTAATACATGTCCTGGGTGTCAGGATCAGTTAAACATGAAAAACGGAAAGCTGTTGCCACAGATGGAGATATTTTTAGGAATTAAAGGAGTAGTTTGGCCTGATGGCTGAATATAAACTCCTGTTAGGCTATGACAACATGCAAATATGTCTTACATGTTATATAGTAGTCTCATGATACAAACTATTTCTGCTCTGCTTAAGTGTAACATTTCCATACTTCCATTACGTGTTGTGGGCTGCTTTAAAATTTCTCAATATGTGAGAGTCGGAAATCTGGTTAATCTAATTTGAATTACAACAGGAGGCATCATTAACGTAAGCACGTCAGACACAAAGACAATGACTGATTACTTCTCGGATCATGAACATCCACGATGGCAGAAGAACTGGCAACATGGAGAACAATCTGCTACTAAACATTTGCCTGATTAATGGAGTCAGTGTACATGATGACAATCGACCAGCTTGTACGAGTCATTACGTGGAAAACAACAAATTTGAATTTCCTCTTTAGCAACCCAGTGTTAAAAGGTGTTATACTACATGTGTGGCATTATTCCATAAAACAGAACTACGTTTTGCCCTTTACATCAAGATGGCTGCCAGTCTAAGGCTAAACTGTGAATGTAATAGATACTTCTCGTGCAGATTTCTGTTGGTAAGCAGCTCCGTTCGGGATGCTTTCTGGCCCAGCAGAATTGTGAAATTACAATTAAGCTCTGGAGAGATGGGTAGCTAAATGTAGATGTGAAGGTAAACAGAGCTGAGTGAAATGAGGCACTACATTTGCCAAAATATCTTTTGGAACTAAAACATCTTCATCTGGTGCTTGTGGACGTGTGAGAAGATGAACAAACAAAATTAGACCATATGAAAGCAGAATCTGAAGTTTTAATGATCATCACAGCACAGCACTGGTCATAAGCCTCAGGCAGCACAGCACATTAAACCATTATTATTTACTCCAACATTTATTAAAATGTTAAATTGGTTATAGTTGTTTGTTTTTGTTCTATGCCCATACTACCTCTCAGTTTGTCCATGATTTGCATTTTCACTGGCAACTTAACTATAACTTTGTTTTTCTGAAAGACTCGAGGGGTGACTTCAACTGTGGTTTAAATCCTAGTGGACTGGAGAAAAAGACAATCACCAGGAGTTTAAGTATTTACTGTAACAAACGTATTAGCAGTACAGAGGCAACAGGGGATTAGAGTAGTATGACAGCTATTTCTGAAGATGCCTTTCCCAGCAGTGCGTATATAACCCACAAGACACATTTATCTTTTTCTAACTATTGTTGTGTGTTTGCTTGTTGCTCTTTCTCACAAATACCTTGGACTGGATTTGGGCCATCTCCTCTAAGTTATACTTATCTCCACAGTTTTATCTGCAAGACCTTGGTTACCATGGCTATAGCGGATAGAACTGGCTACATCTAGACACCCATAATGGAGACTGAACACTGAACCATTGTCTAACAATGTGAAGACTTTTAGGATTGAACTCTTGGAGTGTGAGTAATGCCTATGAAAAGCCCTTCACACGGACCACTCCTCTAAAGACCCGTAACTTAACTTGGACTTGGCCTCTAATGATTTTGGACTCAGACTTAGTTCAGAAGACTTGAAAGCTCACAGACATGTTTCATGCTATGATCCCATTTTTCCCATTTTTTACTGTTTAATGGGATTAGACAGTAGCTATCAATCACCAGAATAGATCTCTTGTTAGTATGAGAAAGATGTTTACAATGGTGGAGTTGTGTGTGTGTTTATGTGTCTGTGAGTTTATTGCATAAGTGTCTGTCTTGCTATCACATCCACAGCAGAAGACTGACAATTCTTCGCTCTCTTGCTGTCTTTCTCCAGCTGTGTGGGAAGGCATTAGGATAACATGAGACTATGGGGAACCAATCCACTGAAAAGAAAAAAAACGGGATAACTTGGCGGTGAAGCAGCCAGATTCTTTTAAAACTCCATTACTGTCCCCAGCTCAGACAAGACACAAGCCAAGCTGAGGTCTGAGCGGAATTTCAAATGCTGAGATAAGATGTGAAACTAAGTAAAAAATGAAATAAAAAGCTGCTTCACAACTTGTGCGAGTATCCATCTCTAACAAACAAACAACTTACACCTCCATCATTACGAAGCATCTGGCTGCTAAATGTAACAAAGTATTAATGCTCTGTTCCAGCTGATGTTTTTCCTTCCCCTCCGTTATTGTTTCTCTTGCATCTGACTGGATTTCCAACTTTATTCCTCTTCTGAGACACCCTGATGGATCGAAGAGTATGAGTTTAAAGATTTAGCAGCTTTAATCCAAACGGAGCTGATGCCAAAAGTCTGAACTAGCACGTGGCACCCTAACCCATTTTTCAGGTCCAGTTTTCAATAAAAAGCCAAACCAATATTGAGCTGAGCCTGTCTCTTAATGATGCCGTGTTTAGATTCTCAGGGCATCGGTCTAGTTAGAGTAAGTGCGTGCGTTTGTGTGTGTGTGCAACACAAAAGCATGCCCATGAGCACAGATTGCCTCCAGCATTACACAGCCATCCCTGGCCATTTGGCAAGCAGCAGACTGTAGTCTCTGTAACTAGGAGGAATACGCAGCACAGCCTGAGGAGGGGAAAGAAGCAGAGGAAGGCAAATCGCCAGCGGACACTCAGAAATAATCACTCTCTCCCCCATCACCCACACACTGAGTTCTGTCAGTGCACGTACAGCCACCCACTCACCCTGTCCCAGGTCCTACAAACATAGCAGAGTCAAACTGACACAGTTCAGCAGGTTTTTAGAGAAAGCACGAACCCCGCAATCGTAGTTGGATCCAAACAATGGCAGGGTTCTCTGTCGAGCTCAAACAGGTCACATGCACCGGGACCCTGAAGTAAACAGCAGTCGCTCTCAAATGTTTAATCAGAAGGTGAAATTGTAGTTTATCTGTTGTTGTTGAACTGAGTCATTTATATAGATTTTTTAAGATATGACAACTAATTTGTTATGAATAGACAACGTGTGTAAATTCGCAAATATCAAAATTAAAGTTATATGAATGAAATGTACCTATTATTATTATTTACCTGTGTAAAATCCAGACAAGTTATGCTGTGTATGTTGGTGTTAGTTACCATATCACCCATCCAGCTACCAATCAACCCACGCAGGCACCATGCAGGAGAACATCAAACATCCACACAGGCCCAAGGATCCAACCCAGACCCTCTGTGCAGTGTCACATCACATCACATCACATCATAGAGCCTCTTGGTAAGAAAGCAAATCACACTTTCCCAAATATCTCATAAATTGTTTCTTATAAAAGAGCAAATCTGTAACGTGGTGCAAAATGTGCTCTTTTTCAGTACAGTCTAATGCACCACAGCCCATCACTGTCCCTTCATACATATGGGGCGCAGATGGATGAATTGCGAGAGAGCCAAACTGGACACAGACTCTGTTGGAAGTGCCAATTAGTATTTTCTCATTGAAAGGTCAATCAAATGACGACTAAAGACACATGCAATGTTGCACAATGACTGCAATGTATATTTTACAACATAGATGCAAATTAGCACAAAGACACTCAATGCCACGAGCAGCAAAAAACATCAAAGACGTAAACTGTTGGACAGTGACTACAAAGGCTGATTTTTTTTGGATTCATGTGGATCATGGAAGTCTTCAGTACAGCTCTGACTTTGGCAGCATAATCATGTGGGACCCTGTCACTTTAAGACAGAAACTAAACTTTACATCTTTGATAAGACAAATGGCAGCGAGTAGTAACTGTTACTTCATATAGCACGTTTGTCTTTTCCGGTCCAGTGGGCTTTTGAGGCTCTACAGTGTCAAGCCTACCTTGAAATTACCTCCTATTCCACCTAAGAGAGATGTTTCAATTAAAGTAATGACAAGGCTTTGAAATGGAGCATGTTTCAGAGAAACTGTTTCTGTCCATTTCCTCCTGTGTGTGTCAGGTGATTGACAGAAAACAGAGAGCAGAGTGTTGCAGCACTGATGTAAAAAAAAAAAAGAGAAAATATATATATATATAAAACTCAACTGAGGTACACTTGAAATAAGATTTTAAAGAAACTTTCAACAAATCAAGTAAGTAGGTTGAAGCTGAGCTCTGCAGAAGCTGCTGTCAGACTTCAAGAGAGTGAGTGACAGCCATTTGAGGACAAAACATGAGTGGTGATATCTGATTGGCTTTGTCTTATCTGGTATGAGATGCTGTGGTTTCATTTCGATCAGCTGAGATAACACAGCTGCAGTTTTCTACTGTGCATATCCACAGAAAGAAAGGTAGGACAGAAACTTGCCTTCCAAACTGCCCAGTGCCAGAATATATTAATATCATCTAGCCCACAGCTATCTCACTTGCAGAGGAGAACGCAGCCACTCCATTACTGAGCGACATCGTGTGTGTTTTTGTGTGAAAGTGAGACGAGCGAGCGGGAGGGAGAGAAAACGCGTGAGTGTGTGCGAGTAAATACAAGCATAACGGGCACCAACAGGAGCTGAGATTCAGCGATCATTTCGGGTTGCATATGGTAGAGAGGGTGGGTGGAGAGAGTGGAGAGGACGGGAGCGAGAAATTCTAATTTGCTCAGGGTTGCATGTTGCATATTTTGTTGCTGATATGTTTACAAAAAAACACAGGCTGGTAGAATATGTGCTGCTGTATTTTTCTCCCTCTGCTGCATTCGTCACTGCGCTCGTGATGTGAATGTGTCATAATACGATATGCTGCGAATGTTTCTCCAGCCCAGGCCTTTTCTTATCGCCAGCACATGTATGCATCCATCACAGGACATGAAGTCCCTGATCTTGATCTTTGTCCTTTGTAGCTAACTTTGGCATGAGATGCTGATGCAACACTGGTGTCTTGAGGTTTGTGTGACACATCACGTCCCACTGTATCATGAATGACTCAAAGAAGTGTTGCACTTTGGGAACAACACTCAGTTTGCCACTGTGTTATAGCAGCTGTCATGAAAAGGGCGGCTGGGGGAAGGGCATGTTAGCAGAGCCTTGTTCATGGACCGTTCATATCCCATATGATTTTATCCCACAGCTTCAAATGGAGCATTTTTGCTGTTTGAACAAAATAGTCAATAGTCATAAGCTGAAATAACTTGTGATGGAAGTGCTATTGCGACCTTAGTTGACTTCCCCATGACAAGACAAATCCAAAGAACTACTTGTATTGGTGGATTTTAAGCAGAACTTGATGCAGAGAAGATACACAAGACAAAAATGTGACTGTTGGGGAACACACTGTACAAACAGATGGGCACTGGAGCTGTGCCTGTGCTGCAGAGGACATTTCTTTAACATCCCCCTCAAAATCGTATCACTACTGGAACCTATTGTATTTAAAGAGATAACACCACATTTCAGTGATATTATAGAAACGGGCCCGATAATACCGTTTTATTTATGTGGCACGAAAAGATGCAAAAACTGTGCTTCGCAAAAGACTGCAAAACACAAAAAAGAGAGGGCCAAGAAATAGGAACATTAAAATATGAAAAGAGAGGGAGAAATTGATGGTTGCAAAGATGGGCAAGAATATATCAGTCATAAGGAAACGATCAAGATTTTTAACACCGCAACTGACCAAACAAGTCATTGAGACACTAGTCCTGTCACATCTAGACTACTGCTCCATGATTTGGTCAGGTACAAACATGAGGGACCTGGGAAAACTGCAGCTGGCTCAAAACAGAGCAGCTTGGCTTGCCCTTCAGTGCACATCAAGGTCACATGTAAAAAAGATGCATGTCAAGCTCTCCTGGACAAAAGTCATGGAGAAGCTGACAGCATCACTCCTTCTCTTTTTAAGAAATATTAGAGTGTCAAAATAACCTACTTGTTTATATAATCATTAAGCATTAAGCTCTGATATATATGCATATCAAAGGAGACATGCCACAAGAGGTTGTTATCAATTGCCCAAAGCTAAAAGAGAGTCACTGCAAAGTGCTGTATCAGCAATGCACTGCCAGAACAGATTACCAGAGAAAAAACTAAACCAGGTTTTAAAAGGCAATTGAAAAGTTACTTAGCAGCCCAGACGTAGTTAGGCACATGTTGTAGAAATATACACACACAGAGTGCATACAGGCGTACACACATACACATACACACTTACAGATAACAATTTGTTGTTTTACCTGGTAGAGTAGGTAGAGTACCATACATAGAACATTATTCCTGTTTTTATTTTATTCCATTTTTTTTAATTGTCTGAGTTATTGTAATGTATTTCATGTAGTGGCTATAGGCAGCTACTAATGTGGATCCTAATAATAAACTAAATAAACTAAACTAAATTAAACTGTTATTCAAATGGGGACTAGACTGGGGTTGTACAAGTAATGCTGAACAGACTACCTGGAGTTTGGGAGACGATTAGCATGCAAAGGCTGTGGCCTAATATGACATGCCGAAAATACTAAGCCTGAACTGAAAGGTGTGAAAGGCATTAGTCAGCTGATTAGGTTGGGGTCAGGAAAAGAAAGAAAATCTACTTTAAATACATAGAGAGAATAGGAGAGAGAGAATATAATGTTAGGTTTTTTGTGAAACCTTGTTAACGTTTTTACTTTCAACCATGTGCAATCTCACATTTCCAGATCCTCTGTCCTTTGTCCTGTGTTTTGAGCTTTGGGGGCTACTGCATGGAGCTTCCTTAACTCTTCCTCCTGATTTAACTTTCACTAAGATCCAGTTGTAATGCCAGACTGCACTGTATGCATATATTAGCAGGTAATATTGGCTGATTCAGATTCAAATAAACAGCAAGCTTCCACAACAACTCAGCCATCTGCGCTGCAAAGCTTGTAGAGCTTCAAAGAGTTTACATGTATTGGTGTAAACACCAGGTGACAGGTAGACCATGTCTCTGGCACAAGTCAAGTGGTGCATCACTAATGAACCTAATCTATGCAGTATGTGCAAGCGCAAGGACATGCTACTGTACCATTTCACAACATAGACCATACTAAAACTAAAACTTGGTTTTGGTCTTCGTCATCTCAGCATTTATGCACGAAAACATCCCTTTGTCAGTAGTTGTAATAGAGGGAGCATCTGTGATGGCACCTAGCATGACATGAAAAAACACAATGTAAGTTTAATAGGCTATAAGCCAGCAGTGTTTTCAGTTTGATGTCTTCACAGCTGCTGTAAGCTGCAGAGAAACTGTGTGTTCACAAGAGGTGCAGAGTATCCCTCCACCGCTTTGTACACATCAAGCTGAGATCTGAGCCCCTATGGTCTGTGGGGTTTCCATGCAAGTTTCACATTCTGAGAGGATCTGAACTGATTCTTCAAACATTCCGTATAAAGTAAAGATAGACTTCCATGTCTTTTTTTTTTAATTATAAAGCAGGCCTAGGTTTGATACCAATACTGTGGAAGTATCAAAACCTCGGTCAGTCCACAGAAAAATGCTAACAGCCTGTACTCAGAAACTGAGCCTTTTAAACAAGCCTGGACCTCTGAAACTTTGCGAAGTCACAACAAAGTGGTCTCCACTCTCAACCGTGTCACAAGCCCCGGCCATCTGGACTCACCGTCTAACCTTGCAGTACATGGCTTCTGTTTTACTGTTTCCCTCTAATCTGCCATATCTCAAGTTGATTACTCAGAAAACAGACTCTATTCCCAGCAACCACATGAATATTTTACTTGTTTTTCAAGCTTACTTTTGTAAAAAATCCGTTGAAGGATAATTTTCTATTACATTGTGAGTTGCAGAAATAATTCTGAAAAACTGCAGTACATGTCTTTTCAGTACGTATTTTCACTCTGCATCAGCTTTTATATTTCTGCCATGGAGTCTCTGACGACAGCCGGAGAAGAAACTGCAGGACATGCAGGTCATGATGGGACCTCTCTGGCTACATGACTGAGAGTAACCCTGATCCAAGGAAACGCTGAATGAAGAAGTAACAGAGCGACAGAATGACCTTGAGACATAAGATTTGTGAGGGTCAGGGGATGAAACAGACAGTCAGCGCTTGGGTGGCAAGGTCAGTGTGTCGTAGGAAGATGGAGGATGTGAGGGAGGAGTCTTTTCATCGGGCTGTGCATGGCTCAGAACACTCACACCCTGCAGGCCACTCAAGAGTCAATTTAGCAACGGAGTTATGGAAGATGCTGACATGAAGAGAGAGACAGTATGAGTGAGAGCAGAGAGGAAAGAGGGGATGGGGATGGGGATAGCCTACACAATGTTGAACTTGATGTCTTGGCACACAGTGGATAGATTTTCAGGAGCATAACAGCCCATCTGTGCCCTTACGTAAAGTGTTTCCCTCATGTGGGATTGTGAATTGAGAAGGAAATGCCCTAATCTGCGCTATTCAGTCTGGTGAAAGAAAAGCCATGTGAACCATAAAAAAGCTGGGACCATCCTTCCTAAAGGGCAT
>OMNW01035394.1:12886-27681 GCA_900303245.1 Selene dorsalis | reverse complement strand
TATATATATATATATATATATATATGTATATATATATATGGAGGGCCTGTTTGGGTATGGAGAGCCTGTTTGGGTCTGCACGTTCTGACGTCCCAACGTGAGTTCTAACGTCTCCATGGTCACAACAAATAAATAACTTGGGCATTTTTCAAAAAATGCCCCAGTCGCCATCTTTTATCCAAATTCTTTGACGCCAAATTTGGAGCATTTGGTGCAGTCAAACAATAATAACCGTGTTTTCAAGTCAATACACGTTTGTTAACACATTCCAAACCTGTCCCGGGAAACTGGGCACGCTACTGTCTTGTAATAACTTTTCACTGAGAAAACGTCGAGTATCAGTATCACCTCTACATTCAAGACGTTACATTAATCTATCATTTTTTCTTATGAAACCACAGTGTGAGGGTTCTTCAGCAGCTCTCTGTATGTGATGATAACCACTGGAAAGCAGGATGTGGTCTAAACTTTAAGAGAAAAAAGGCAAATAATGAGCAAAATCGAAATAACAGTAAATTGTAATTAATTGAAATTAGGGAACTACTAAATAAAACAGATCCAATAGTGAACCATTGTATTTCATCTGTTCATGCTGGTCTAACCCATAATGTAATGCTGTGCTCAACACAAGCCTAGTCTCCACTGGGATTTGGCCATATAACCTCTCTATCATATATCATATCATGATATGACACCATATATCACCTTCCCCAAAGTTCTATATTTCACACAGACACTGACTCAAAGTATTTATTATTTATTGACCTACTACCACTTTGATTCTTTCCCACGTCACTTCTTTTGTTTTTTGGGGGGGGGTTGGTGTTTGTTTCTGGCAGAAATATTGCTTCATGTTTTGTCTGAGGCACAGGAAGGATCTTGTGCTATGTTTGCACCCACCATTGTCAGAATGTGGAGTTTTTTGCTGTGTCCTCGTTTATCTACCCTTCATTACAGAGAACCATTCCCCCGCCCTGCTTATCACTTCCTCCCAAATGTCTAGACTACAGAGGAAACTTCATCAGCCTGCAGCCGTCACTCACTCACTCACTCACTCACTCACTCACTCACTCACTCACTCACTCACTCACTCACTCACTCACTCACTCACTCACTCACTCTCTCTCTCCCTCACTCCACTTAAGCTTATCCGCTTTTCCATACCACACTAACAGGTGTTAAATTGTGCTTGTCTGTATGAAGCTGAGTTAATTCTAACAACTGATGTTCATCTCACTGAACTTTAACTTCATTTCCACATTAGCAGCCTTGGCAACAAATCATCAGGACAGACTATGACAGGCAATTTCCAGATGTGTAACCACTGGTGTCCCTGGCATAGACACACCACACCACAGGAGTGTAGTTCACAGAATAAATGTCGGACAGCAGGAATGGAGAAAAGTGAGGGGATGGGAGGCTCTACAGCCGCTGATTTAGAGGAAGTTATTTTACTGTGGATTTAATGAACAAAAAAATAAATGTTACTTGAACTACTGTGTCACCGGAAAACAACAACTGTTGCACTGATGATGTGGAGAGTGACGGTCTGCTGCAACGCTTTGTTTCAGACCAACGTATCTCATCAGCTGCTGGTGCACTTCCAAATGCTTGAGGTTAGGTTGGTTGAATCTTTGACATGTGGACAGTAAACTGATACTGTAACAGGTCAGACAACAAAAATAAGAGCACCTTTTGATGACATGTCTAATCCGACCCTTTCCCTTATTTTGTGTCGTATTTTCGTGCGTTTTAATAGAAATGAACTTGTCATGGACTCTGCTGAGCATCCCGTCCCTCTTAGCTCCCACTTTCCTGCCAAGGTTTTGGGACGCACCCTCTGTCACTCCCACTAAAGGACCACCTATCACCAGCCTACCTGCCAGTCACACCTGACACCAATCTGATAATCACTCTCATATACATCAGTCCGTTCACTCTTGCAGTTTGCCAAGCTGTGGTCTCGGTTTGCCTGTATATGCCGATGTGTCTTCTGTATTCTACGCTGGTTTGTATCCCCTGCCTGTCTCCCTCATCCTGGTCTGTTCTTTGGTTTCCCCCATTAGCCTGTTGGATTTTTGTATCTCTGCCTGGTCAAACTGCTTGTTGATATTTAGACTCTGGACTGTTTATTATTCTGCCTTCTGCCCAACCCAGTAAAAACCTTAAAGCATACTCCAGGTGTCCATCTGGTAATTCTGCTTTTGAGCCCTATCTGATGCGTGACAGATCTACTGTACGGTGTAAAGAAGATTCATAACATATGTAGACTGATTGCAGGTAGGCGCACGATACACCCTTTTTAAAATATTACTTCCTGCTCTGAATGTTGGGGATAATTTATGCGCAAATGATCTTGTTGCTTGTCTGTCTGGCGGCAGTCCTTTGTGTTCCCCCCGTGTCTTCTTGCAGCATTGCATCACTTTCACAGCTGAATTTATCAGTAATGAAGAACAAATCAGTACAACAGCCAACACTGAACTGATCATCATCTCAGAGATAATTATTCTGTGTCACTCCTGTAATCTCTACAGGTTCAGAGTCTGTATTACAAACTGGAGGTGTTGGCATTTAAAAGGCATGTAATGACATGCTATCGAGTTGCGTTATGGGGGAATATACGATCCAGTGTTTTTTTGACTCTGAGGATTAAACCCAGGATGTTTCCCACTAATGCTTTAATTTTGAGTCTGACAACTTTACACTAAATCATAAAGTGACTCTCCTATATCCATCCTTATACAAGAGGGGTCATAGGTCTAAACTTGGCACTGCACATGTGAAATGTGAGCCCACTCCTGGTGAGGACAAATACAGACACAAACCTCAAGAACGCAACACCACTGCTATGTTGTCAGTTGTGCTGTAAACATGTTGGGCTGAAGACATCCACTCCAAGTACGAACCTACAGATCCACACAAAACAGACATTATTACCTAACCGTACCACACCTTATCTACATCTACCCAGCATTATCCAAGATTCTCTGACTCCTGTTGTTCAGTAACTGTTTATTTGATTCACCCACCAAACTGTTCAGTAAACAAGACATGAAGCTAATCGCTGTCGGTCTTTGAAAACCATGTTGGGGCCCGGAGCTATGTTCTGTTTTTGTAGGGCCCCTGCAGAGGCCTTGTTGAGATTGAGTCTCAGAAAAATTCTCAGCTGTTTGTGCGGGATCTGTGAAAATGTCGCTATCTCTGACGTCCATCTCTCCGAGTCAAGCAAGCATCTGAGAGCTGTGCCCCAAGAGGCTCTCTGAAAGGCTCTAATAATACAATCGAGATGGAGCTTTGTGATCATCTGTGTTTGGATTGAGATTAGTAGAAAAAACAATCAGCGTTTCAGAAATGACCTGTTGAAGCGCAGCAGATCAGGCCTTATTCTTCAGACAGAAGTCATGGCTCTGCTGTTTGTCTCCACTAGATCTTCAGTCTGCTCAGTGTGATAGAAACATTATGTTGGTGTAGGATCATTCACTATTAAAGGAGAAGTTCCGTTTTTTGCAACCTGGACCTTATTTCTAGCATAAAATACGTTCATTTACTCACCCGAACAACTTTGGTGTAACTTGGAGTCCTTCAGAAGATATTTAGATCCACTCGCGATCTACGTATATCCATATAACGGGAGTTGTTGGGGCAAGGACGCGGCGTCTAAATAAGACATTATCTGCTGCGAAACACGTTCATTTCACCAATATCTTGTTATGAATCTTTTCACTGACCTACGACTTCGATGACGTCACTGCCGTGCCATTGCCGAACTCGCAGGTCAGTGAAAAGCCGTGTAAAAAACCCCCGGGTGACAATAACAACACAACTCCGAGCCGCTCCGAACTCACGGGGGAATAGTGCTGGTGATTTATAACAACATATTGGTGAAATGAAGAAGTTTCGCGGCAGATAATGTCTTATTTAGACGCTGCATTGTTGCCCCAACAACTCCCGTTATATGGATATACGTGGATCGCGAGTGGATCTAAATATCTTCTGAAGGACTCCAAGTTACACCAAAGTTGTTCGGGTGAGTAAATGAACGTATTCTATGCTAGAAATAAGGTTCAGGTTGCAAAAAACGAAACTTCTCCTTTAATGAATAATCCAGTAGTAGACCGTAACACAAACAACATCCTCTGACATTATCCCAGTGAGGAGAGCACTAAAGGAGGATTTATCACATTCATTTCAACAGGTGTACCTGAGCAAACCACAGAACACAGACATCTGATGAAACGTTCAAATAATCATTCAAAGGGCATGCAACAATACAAGGTAATAAAAGCAACTGCTTTATCATTAGCCATATAATACAACATGAGGTTTAAAAAGTCCATTGTTCATTCTCAGCGCTCCCCTTTGTCCTCAATGGTTCAGAGGGCTATTCAGACAGAAGGGCTGAGTTATACGGCTTTTTGGGTGTGGTAGTATGACAGGTGATATCAGGCGAGGCAGGGCATCAGATTTGTGATAACAACAGTACCTAACACGCTGGACTCTACATCGTTTGTCAGAATCACAAGGAGCTGACATGTTTGACATGTTGAGCCTGAGGAGGAATCAGATCTGTCCGATTAAAGTCATGACTCACTGGTGTTTTCAAGTCAGAGTCAAGTTGAGAGCTGTTGTTGTGGTTGAACGTGCTGTGTGTGTGTATGTGTTACTGCTTTTACTCACCCACACTCATTATTTGAATTTTTCCTTTGCAGCTCTTCATGAGGTCTACAAGGGCCTGAGGGCTCATCCGTGCTCTGCCACATGGCCACATCCAATTATGTTTATACTGATGCTGTTGTTTATCTGGCACCACAACACAGACTGGTGGGGGTGTAAAGATCAATTTACATGTCACTGATACAGCAAGAGGGATTCACACCTTTGATTTAAAGGAGAAACAACTTTGACACTACACTTCTCTGTGTGTGTGTGTTTAGCTTTGTTTAGCTGTTCTCCACTTTCTGACATGCCTTTAAATGACATTTCGAGGCATAACACTCGGTGTTGGGGTCTTTTCATTCATGTGCATACAAGAAAGCCATAGTAATATAAATCATTTGTCAAAAGGTTATTAAATTTAAAATGTAGGGCTAGGTGTGTGTGTGTGTGTGTGTGTGTGTGTGTGTGTGTGTGTGTGA
This sequence comes from Selene dorsalis, assembly GCA_900303245.1. Classification (NCBI taxonomy): domain Eukaryota; kingdom Metazoa; phylum Chordata; class Actinopteri; order Carangiformes; family Carangidae; genus Selene; species Selene dorsalis. The sequence continues at coordinate 22,546 of OMNW01035394.1, read as the reverse complement.
GAGAGAGAGAGAGAGAGAGAGAGAGGGAGAGAGAGAGAGGGAGAGAGAGAGAGAGAGAGAGAGTTATGTCCCTCGCTCGACAACAGCGTCATTTTTAGCTCGGGAGGGCTGGATGTCTGGAGCTGAGCTGAGCGCGGAGCTCAGCCGGAGCCGGTGTGAGAGTGCGCGCTTCCCCGGTTAGTTAGTAAGTTGGTTACAGACCGGGGAGGACTATCAGACTCAGAGAGAGCGGGTGGAGGAGGAGGTGAAGGTGTGGAGGAGATGGTTCCTTCAGCAGGATGGACCGGAGGAAAGTCGTTCCCGGGCTCGTGCCCCGCTGCCTGTTCCTGGTGCTGTGCGTCCGTGCAGAGGTAAGAATCTGCTGCCTGCATGTTTACAGCCTGACATTCATTCAGACCGCGCTTTGTCACGATTGCGTGTCACGGAGGATTTTGTGCGCACATGTGATTGAGCGCCGTGGGCTATAAGTGAAGTGGAGGTGTGTGACACTTCTGGGCTCAGACATTTCACTATGACTCTGTAGGAGCTTTCCTCTGAATAACTTTTCAGCCTCATGATTAAACACACACAATCACAGAGTTCAGTAAACAGCTGTTGGCTGTCTCCAGAGTTCATCACCATCAGCCTACAGAAGCTGTGTAGCCTACCTGTATTGATATATTTACTGTCTCTAATTCTACTTTATCTCTGTTTCTTATCACCACCCAGGAAGCTTTAGAAAGAAATCTGCATACACCTAAACTGACCTATAGAGCCACACCTCACACACACAGCTGCTTTCTCAAGATGCTGTCCAAGTCTTAACATATAGAGATAAAGTCGACTGCTGACTTATGTTACTTACCTTTCTCTGTATAACTCCTGGCTCAATGAGGATTTTTATTTAACCTCATATTAGACACATTAAGGAGTGTTTAACTAAAAATGAACATAATGTGGTGTTGAGGTGGAATCAGACCTCACAGTTTTGTTTGTGAAGCTCCAGGAGCTGATTGTCGCACTCTGACTCATCCTCGCTTCACTGCCAAGCAGCCTGAGCTCTGCATAAACACACTGAAACATTTCTGGATCAGGTCTTTGAGGCGTCGTTGCATCAGATGAGCCGGACTCAGAGGTAAATGAACGTAAAGGAGGGTGTGCACCGTTAAACACAGACAGACTGAGCAGCTACACAGTACATGTAGGGATATGTACGTTTAAAGAGGATTCATGGGCAGCAGGTATATGAAGTCTTTGTGAGTGATGACACAACATTTATCTATGACATTTACACACTTTGAGGTGCGAGGTGCTCACATCTGTCATCTTGGTCAACAGTGTAGGATATGTCCCTTTTCTTCTGCTGGAGGACAATACCATCACCTAATGTGTACATAAACAACCCCAAGGTCTGACTGCATGATATACCCAAGGAAAGAAAGAAGAAGATATCATAATGTTGGAATAGGATTTTGTGTGTGCAGCTCTACCTCTAGGTTGATCATTTCAAGCTGTGAGTCAGCACTTTAAGAGCACAGTCATTATTTCACTCACTGGTCCAGTTTGGTGCTGCAGAACAAGAGAATACTTCACTTTGCTGGAGGCTGAGTGTTTGCTTCATATTATCAGCAGGTCAAAGTCTACACTCAGTTTTATTTATCAATAACATCACCGTAGATAAGTGTGCCACAGACGCACGCGGTCGAACAGCTCTCTCAGGTGAGAGGTTATTTCAGAGGGGAAATCAGAGACTGATTCTTACAAGCCCCTGGTCCCCATGGAGCCTGATCTAATCCAATGAAACGCCGTATAAGAAGCCATCCTGCCACGTTGACAGGTTAATTCAGCAGGTTACCTTAATGTCTACCACAAGAAGTGATCACAAGACTTTCCTTTTCTAGTATGGGGGCCCTCTGGTGGCCCTGCAGCCTCAAGCAGCCTCTCAGTTTCATGATCTGCCAGATGGCCCAGCTGTTGATGAACCTGCCTTGATTAGCAGCATCACTCAAAATTTACTTGAGTACACCTGTATGTCCTGCTCTGTCATACTACATGCATATTCTCATCTAAAAACACATCTTCTAGATGTCTTATTACATGCATTACACATTGCACAGGAACCCAGACAGTACGGTGGCCTTGAGAGCGCTATATACTGCAGCCTAGGAAAACACAGCAAACAGACTAAACAGACGGCACATGAACTGCAAATACTCAGAACACAAAAGAAGGGTTTCCAGTGATCACCCCACTCACCTGGTCCAGCATGTACCATGAATGCATGGTCCTAACCGCTGTGACTTAGGTTGGAGTCCAACTTACGGGCCTTTTCAGCATATCATCCTCTCTTTCTCTGAATTGAGGTGAGTGAGTGTGAGTGTGAGTGTGTAACTTCAAAAGTTACACACTGTTGAACAACAGGCCCCAGTCCAGTTCATCACTTTTTACTGTCCCCTGGAAACACTTCTGTTGTTTTGTATTTGCAGTCCATGTGCTGTAAAATTGAGGATGTTTCTGAAGGTTTTTGTGTTTTGTCTGTGTTTTGGTCTGCTCTGAGCTCTGAATTTATATTTCAGCAAAACGGTCTGACTCATGTGTTTCCTCACCACACCTTGAACAGTGTGTACTTGTATTAATCCTGCCTTGTTCAGACCAGACCTGAAGACACAACCAAAAAAATAAGGTTTTCATGCAGCCTCAGCAAAACTCCAGTCAGACTGCAGCTGCTGCGGCTGTAAGTAGGAAATAAGCTTAAAGGAATAAACAACCACAAACATTAAACAGATGGCTCTGAAAAACTTGTAACTTCCTCCTGTGCATGAAATCTGTCGGCTGTAGTCAGCTCGGTTTCTCTACGTCTCACTGCAAAACATTGTTTTGCAGCTTCTGCGCTCATCTGTGTTATCAATATGTTCCTGAACACCTACCACCAGAGGTTTTCTTGGAATGTGAGAGGAAGTCCTATGACACACTGGACGGATTATACCTGGTCTTTGAAGGCATCGTGATCCTGAAGGAGTTAAAAATGCTGCTGGGGTGAGGGACGTCTGGACTATAACTTGCTTAGTCTGCTGCAGCCGCAACATGTCCCCAGGTCTAAATATAGACAGATATAAACTCCATCTCCTTCTGTGTCTCATCTTCATCACATGTCCCGGCACTGACAGGGAAAGTTCAGACACAGGCATGTGAGGACAGGAGACTCAGCTTTATAAATGAAACCCCCACTCGCACACATTACTAACTGATGCCAGCTCATGACTATAGTTTGGCTAAAAGCTGGTATCAGTTGTACAACAAGATGAACAACAAGGAAACATGGAGTAATGTTGGCTGCAGGGTCTTTAGTGCCTCCAATAAAAGGTGGATTTATTGCAGGGAAACAGTGTAAAGGCTTTGCAGCATAGTAAATGTTATGTGTTTCCCTTCTTCTTCTTCTTCTTCTTCTAAATCCTGACCCATTCCCTGATGCTCTGTTTCCTCCACAGGTCCCTGAAGGTGGATACTTGAATATTGTGCAGAGTACAGGTAAGAGTTTTTGCATGTGTGTGTGTGTGTGTGTGTGTGTGTTTGTGTGTGTGTGTGTGTGTGGTATATCATCACATTCTTCTTCTTCTTCTCCTTCTTATTCATATTCTCCGTGTTATACTTATTTTTTATATTCTCATTATTATGATTATACCGCAATGTAATATGTTCACATAATGACAGTCTGCATTCTGAATAGTGTTTTTACTTAAAGTACTAAACAAACATGAAAAGACTTGCAAAGTCTTTATGTACTGTTCATATGGATCTTCATTAGCTGCCTGCTAGTCTTCACATTTAATCAGCATGATCACAAGCAGCATCAGCATTCTTCCTCAGGAGACTGGACTGATTGGTCAAAATAGTACCTGTACATGTAAAACATGACATGCTGGTCTGGTGGACAGATGGTGGTTTAACAAGACAATGTGGCTGAAATGCAGGGAAGACACTTGAGGGCAACCAGCAGCACTGCTGACTGTAAAACTGATCTATAAAACCACTTCCTGTGACTGGTTCACAGTCCTATACAGTCAGTTCCTCAACACTGGCACATGTAGCACATGTAGGTTCTTGCTAACAGCGGCTGCCAGATCATAAAATACTCAACAGTCAGCTCATCTATTTCCCAGTGAGAGTGTCTGACAGCTATAAAGTCAGTGGAACTTTTCCCATTAGTGGTTTCAAACCTCAGAGCCATAAGCCACACAGCAAAAACAGTCAGGTATTCTGCAGGGCCTCCACCGATTTAACCGTGACTCCCAGTTCCAGGCACATATGGATTCACAGGCTGCTGCTGGTGGTGAGGGTGAAAGCATGCCGTGACTGGAGAGGAGAAGGCAGGAAGCTGCAAAGACCAGCAGCAGAAAGGCTTGACTGTAGACAGCTAACTAGATTAGCGCGGCCAGTCAGGGTAAAGGATATCCAGAAGTATGGCCCGACTGGACGGCTGAGATGATGAAGGCAGAAACAGTTCGACCTGGACAGGCTGAGTTTAATGTCAAAGTGAAGACTAAGCTCTACAAGCTGAACTTAAAGGGATAGTTCAGTTTTTATGAAGTGGGGCTGTTTATCAACTCTGTCCAGCACTATGCACTGGTATGGCTAACTGGGGGAGAGCAGAGAGCTGTCTACTGCAGATATTATATTTATGGGCCATTTGTACCTCGTACCATGGGCGCCGATTTATGTTTTTGCCCGTGGGTGCGGGGGGTGAGGGGATGGGTGGGTGCTCGAGCACTGGAGCACCCACGGGATCAGCGCCTATGCCTCATACAACCCCACTTCAAAACAACTGAGCTATCCCTGATAATTGATTACAAATAAAATACAAATAAATGATTGTGTCAGTAACAGCATCAGATTTGAGGTCAGGTCCTTATGTCTTTGTTCTGTCTTTATGGAGCTGCGCTGTAGCCAACACACAGTGTGTGAAGAGCCCCAACGCAAGTGTTCGCATTCATGTCACATTTAAACAAGAAGCATGAAATTAATGGTTTTCAAAAGTTTCCGTCAAACCTTGTGATAATTACTGTACAGAACAGAACAGGACCTCCAACTCAGTCAGAATCAGAATTACTTAATGACTCCAAACAACCATCGGACAACACTCAGATCCTTTACTGAACTAAAAGAAACAAAACCACAATGTTAAACTCTGATTTCTTGCGATATAACTAAAAGCAAATAAAATGTTCAGAAGGAGACTGGCCACCTGTCTGGGGTGTACCCCACCCTCGCCCTGTGTCAGCTGGGGTTGGCTCCAGCCCCCTGAGACCCTGCACTGATAGGCGGTATAGACAATGGATGGATGGATGGATGGATGGATGGAGCATGAGGTCAATGCAGGTTGGTTCTGTGATGAGATCTGGGTTGAATTTAAAATGACATTTCAGAGTCAGTTGCTGATTCAATATTTGTGTGTGGCAGCAGAGTGTCAGAATTTTTAACCCCTTAACCCCTTAAATGTTTTAGCCTTTTGTTTCTTTTGTTTCTTTGTTTTTTTGTACATTAAGGCTGTTACAATCATCTTACTCAACTCTGTCTGACAGTATCATGAATATTTTATTCCATAATGTTTTATTAGTGAAATATTTAAAACAAGACCCATTTTTCATGACCTCACTGATTTATCTGCATTATTTGGGCCCTTCATGACAGGTGCTCAGTTTTCCTTCAGTCCAGTGACCTGAAGGTTAATTGGTGGCTCTAAATTTCCCATGTGAATGGTTGTTATTCTCAACCTGTCTGCTCTGGTACCAGCTAGTACCTAACACTGACATTTTTTGTCTAAATCTCAGAAAAAAACAAGTATTCTCAATCTAAGCACACAAACAAAGTGCTAATATACAGTATGTTCACATACACATATACACTGTATAGTCAGTATATAAAGACTGTATAGATACAGAGATATGTGCAAAAAACTAAAACAGGAAAGCCAAGGTACTTGGTGCAAAGACAATGTGGGAGAGGGCAAGTGAAAACTGGCCTGTAAGAAAGAAAGGAGCTAATGAGGGGATGGGGGGATGGGGAGCAGGTGAGCAGGTAAGTGTAGTGGGGGATGGGGGAGCAGGACAGCTGATTCTAGGTGACATGACAGCAGAGATGACCCTGGGTGCCCAAACAAGAGGATGAATGAGCAGATTGGAAATTCAAAACCATGACAGACACAGCAGCAGGTCAGTGAGGTTAAAGAGACTGAACTGACAGCTGACAGCTCTTGTCTGTGTCTGTGCTACAATTAAAACCTGGTTTTCATTCAAATTTTTAGAATAAACATGTACTTTCTTTTCAGTTTATTCTCAGATTGTTGTTTTTGTCATCAATAAAATGAAAAAAAAAAAAACTATACCATCATCTGCTCAGTTGGTCCTTGAGTCCAGGTGAACATTCTTACCAAATTTGAAGAATTTCCCTTAAGGCTCAAACTGCATTATGTGAGGTAACTGTGACCTTGACCTTTGACCTTTGACCACCAAAATGGAGCACCGAGACTATATTGAGACTCCTGTATGGCATCTTGAACACACACACTCACATGCAAATAACTTGGAACCTACAAAGATGAACGCATCACACAGATGAATCCACACAGACATACACATCACCTTTCCCTGTTGTGCTACACAAACATCCTCCCTCATACTCCATCAGCTCCACACAGCTGTAAACACAGGTCTCCAAAGAGAGAGCATTTATTTCTAAAGTGTGTGTTACTTTTTTGATGAAGTTAGTGATTTTTTTTGTGTGTTTCATTTCATTTGTTGCAACATAGAGCTGTGTGATGTGATTGAGTGAACACAGACTGACTGCTGTTCTGTGTCTGCAGCTCCACTCTCCTGTTCAGAGGGCTTTGAGGAACTGGGATACTATAATGGTTCGGTTTCCCACACGGACTCGGGCTCCCCCTGTCTGAAGTGGACTGACTTCACGGACTACATGCGGCAGTACCCGGACCGAGGCCTCGGAGACCACAACTTATGCCGAAACCCGGACCAAGAGGTCAACCCCTGGTGCTTCTTCAGGCAGAGCTCTGGTGCCATCAGTTGGGCCTACTGCGACTGCCATCAGGGTGAGCAGAGGGGGGTGTCAGGAGGGAGGGATGGAGCCTGTTGTCTCTGAAGTTGAGTGTGGCTCTTGAGTCTGCCATTTTTTCAAACTACTCATTACCCCACACCTTACCTTCATCACCTGAAGATGTGAAGAATCATTTTAACATATTTAAAACAGGAGGTGCATACAAAATGTTGTTTGAGTGATTGACATATAACATGTGATATCTTCTAATATGTGACATTAGAAGAGGTTCACTTGTGGAAATTCTTCCTGTGTTGTCTTGCAGGTGCAGCCAGATTGGTGGGGGGGTCATCAGGCACCAGTGGGCGTCTGGAGGTCTACTTGAATGGCCAGTGGGGGGCAGTATGTGACACACACTGGACGGACCGTGACGCCAGCGTCATATGCAGACAGTTGGGACTGGGGTGAGGAGTGCATCACACATTGATATTTAAGATTCGGTTTGACGTTTTTGTCTGAGATGCTGCTGTAAACTACATCTACATGTGGGGGGGGTCATCATTCTGTATTTACAATGTTCAAAACAACTTTGGTCTCCTATAAAATATTATTACTTGTTGCTGGTCTGCAGATTAACACTGGTCAGACTCAGTGACACAATCCCTCCAATCTGATCCCTTATTGCAATGGTAGAATAAAGAAGCACAGGACTTGAAGACTAAAGAGAAAATATTGAAATTTCGTTTATTTTACAGAAAACCTGATCATCTGATAAGATATTATGGGTTGGATGGCATTATATTACTTTACAGCAGGCATGTCCAAACTATTCCACGAAGGGCCATGTGGCTGCAGGTTTTTGTTCCAACCAACCAAGAACACGCAGTGTTCAGTCTGCAACTGTCTGCAGACTGAGATCAGTTGATAAACTGAGTCAGGTCTGGTGTGCTGCTGCTTGGTTGGAAAGAAAACCTGCAGCCACACGGCCCTTTGTGGAATAGTTTGGACATGCCTGCTTTACAGGAAATCAAGTATTTTAAATTAGCTCAGTTCTAACCAGGAACACCAGTAAACACTATAAATTGTACATGCTGGTGCTGTAGTTTTCATTATTCATTATCCAGAATTATAATACTATAGTAATTCTGACTTGGGCCTGCGACTGTATTCAAATATATATACACACGTTGACACAAATTGAACTCAAGTGTTAAATGGATGTAACTCGTGTGTAGTATGACAATGAACGGTTGAAAGCTCAGTATCATCCTGTGCAGCAGCTGTAGTGTAGTGACGGTGCAATCAGCAGATCAGGTCTGCTGCTGATCTATCAGTCAAACACACAGGACTCCTGTTAATCCTTTGCAACATCTATAAGCCCGGCTCCAGTCACTGAGGTGAGCACAGTGCACAGCGGGCACACCTCTCACTGACTTGACTGACCTTATAGACTGTGGACGTCATCAGCTGTTCTTGTTGGTGAGCTCCCACTGTGTGTTTCTCTGCACTTTGTTGTGGATTCATCACTGACCTTATGAGATATTTGCTTTGAGGAGCCTGTGTGTGTGTGTTTGTGAGTATGTGTGTTTAAAAGCAGAGTCTTTGTGTGTGTGTGTGTGTGTGTGTGTTGTCTGTGCAGTGAGATTGGTACAGCCCTGCAGCATTCCTACTTCGGTCCAGGGTCCGTCTTCCACTATGAGCGCCTGGGTTGTCGTGGTAATGAGAAATCCCTGCTGGAGTGCCGTGGCAGGAGGTTTGTCGCCGGCGACTGTAACCATGGCAATGAAGCAGGAGTGGTTTGTGCTGAACCTGAAGGTGAGACCAGGGTGTCACCTCAGACTCTATAAAACAAGAAGACACTCACCATTGTTATTAACAGGCCTCTAATGAGTAGTTTTTACTTTGACTTTAGTTATTCATCAGAGACAAGGCAATTTAACTAGTTCCAATGTAAAGCATGAAACTGACATGTTGCACAGAGTTTATATCTGTTTCCACTTCTCCCTGTCTTCTATTTGATATTAATATATTCCATTAGATCAGTGAAGATAGCTTAACTCCATGATGTTGAGATCAGGACAGAGTATCTGCTTGTTCTTTATGACACTGTCTGCATAAACAACATCATATATGATCAGTGTGTATATTCTTGGCTCAGTTGCTGCTCCACCGTTTGTTTCTCAGGCACAGGCATCCCTCTGAGGCTGGTGGGAGGCCTGGAGGACTTTGAGGGCCGTGTGGAGGTGTACCGTGACGGCAGGTGGGGAACCGTTTGCGATGACCAGTGGGACGACACGGATGCTGAGGTGGTGTGTCGACAGTTGGGCCTCGGGTAAGAAATAATGACTGTGTGTCACTGCACTGATGTCTCTGCTAACCTGTGGTGCTCTCAGTGAATACAGAGGTAGCAGACTCACACAGGCACCCGAGGGAGTCTATTAACTATACTGCAACTTTTAAAACTGGAAAACCCTGTTTGTTGTGACTCAGCTGACAATTTATAACATTCACTTTGGTCCTCTGGAGGTAGTTGTTTAGTAGGAGCGACCTATGTTTTTGTTCATTGTCATGTTGGAAGAGATAGCAACAACCAGATCCAGTACTGCTGACTGCTGAAGATTTGCTTTCAAAATC
>OMNW01035394.1:0-12866 GCA_900303245.1 Selene dorsalis | reverse complement strand
ATAACAGTGTGCAGTTGTTTGTTTTAGTTTTCAACAAGTCTCTGACACATCTCCTGTGAAGTCCCAGCCCATTCTTCTTTAGGAAATCTCTCAAGCTCCTCCAGATTTGATGGTGTTCTAGCATGGACCTACAGATTTTCAATGGCATTCAAGCCAGTGCTTTGTGCAGGCCAGTCAATAACATTCACTTTGGTCCTCTGGAGGTAGTTGTTTAGTAGGAGCGACCTATGTTTTTGTTCATTGTCATGTTGGAAGAGATAGCAACAACCAGATCCAGTACTGCTGACTGCTGAAGATTTGCTTTCAAAATCTTCACATATTCTTCTTTCAACCTTGATGAGATTTCCAGGTCCAGATGCACTGAAGCATCCCCACAGCATAATACTGTTTCACTCCGGGGACGGTGTTGTTCTGTGGGGCGGACTGAAGACCAAGGTCCATGCCAGAACACCATCAAATCTGGAGGAGCTTGAGTGATTTCCTAAAGAAGAATAGGCTGGGACTTCACAGGAGATGTGTCAGAGACTTGTTGAAAACTAAAACAAACAACTGCACACTGTTATCCAGCAAAAAGGATACACAACTGAGTATTAGCAGCAGGGGGGCTAATCATTTTGACTCTGGTAGTTTTTGGTTTTTGTGAAATAATTCCATTTCTGTGTGCAAAGTAAATTAATGCAAGCGTTAAAATAGAGCTATGATGTTTGAAAAGGCTGTGTTAAAAAATCTTTGCTCCTCCACTGCATGTGCAGTAAGACATGCTAAGATCATTTTTGTTTCATACTTTTCACACTGTGTTTTATGGTATTTTTAATGTGCTGATAATATAAACTAAATAGAACCACCAGCTACAACAACAACATACAGAGTTAAATACAGTATTGTGAATAATATGCTTGTTGGCACAAACAATAGCATTCATCTTCATGTTATCAATGAAAATATGACTCTGTTGTGTGTGACTGAGCTTGTGCTTCACATAAAAGGTGGTGTGTGTTTGTCCTGACCAACAGGGGCGTGGCCAAAGCATGGCGCTGGGCCCACTTTGGTCAGGGCGTTGGTCCCATCCTGTTGAATGGGGTCCGGTGCACAGGTAATGAGCTCTCTCTGGAGGAGTGTCCTCACAACAACTGGAAGCAACACAACTGTGGCCACATGAGAGACGCAGGAGTGTCCTGCAACCCACACACAGGTCAGAGCCAGCCACACACACTGACTCACATTAGCATTGTGTTTGTATTTGTATTGGTGTGTTATGAACTACAGCCTCACAGAGCCACCAGTACTGGCTGCACACCATTTGTTCTGCTGCTGTTGTGTCCTCTATGAAAATTGTTCCAGTTTGAGATGACCTCCATGACCTCTCTGTACACACTGCTGTCCTCCTTGTCTCTTTAGTGCTTGCTCTGTATGTATTTTACAGCCCTGGTCTACAGGTCTGTGCATTTAACATTTAACATGTTTTTTATATGAGATATGGTGAGTAAAATAATCAGTCAACACCATGAACGAGTGTTACCACCTTGAGCTGTAGTGAATCATTAAGTGTCATAAAAACAGATTCAGAGTGTGACACAATGCTCAATCATACAATATAAACAAATAAAAGATGCTAACTGTTCTGATCCATCTGCTGGTCTCTGGTTCTGGTTCTGGTCTTCACAGACTCCTCCTCTGACTCTGTAACTGAGTCTCTCTGATGTTTCTTCCTCTGACCATCTCGATGCTTTCTGACCTGTAGCCAGCAGGTGGTGGACGGGGCTTAAGGCCTGATCCAGTATTTGATTTTTTTTTCATATGTAGAAATCTTAGAGTGTAATCACATCTGGAGAGAAACTTTCACAACCCTTCAGAGACTGTCAGTCCTCCAAGATATGTCATGGTGATCTGAACAGAGCTAAAAGCTTGTGTATTCCCTGAGCATGAGATCTATAAAGTAAACAGTAGTAGCAGAGCTCTGTGTGAGTGTTTTCCTGTTGTGGTTGCAGACGGTGCGGTGCGCCTGGTGGGAGCAGACAGCCACTGGGAGGGCCGTGTGGAGATTTACCACCACGGAGAATGGGGCACTGTGTGTGACGACAACTGGACCGAGCTCAACGCCCAGGTAGTGTGCAGACAGCTGGGCTTCAGGTCAGTGCATTGCTCCATCTGAGTCACTCTGTACTTTACTGTCCGTTCACACAGCTGCTCGTCACTGTGAATGAGACCTGGTTGGCAGCTCTGACAGTTATCAGTCTTTTTTATCTGTCTACTGTCTTGGTCCTGGTTGTGGTGACAGTAAGGTAGTCCAGATCCCCTTCTCCCCAGCCACATTCTCCATCTAATTCCCAGGCTGGTTTCAGTGCCCTGTCCCTTTAAATGCAAATGACCCACTGCTAGCCCCGCCCCTTCTGCTGGTACAGGTACTCACAGGTAGGGGTGGTATTATGCAAATATGAAAACTAATGACATCATTTCATTCTGCAGACACAGTCACCACCACACAGGACTAGAAGCCCATTGGTGATGAAAAGCCAGATTTAATTTATATAAGTGTGGTGTTTATTTTTGAGCAAAAACCTCCAGACTACCTTTAAAGAGCCTTCAAAAAGTGATATTTCCATGATATGTCCCCTTTAAAATGCGTCTCCATGTGCATTTCAGTGTCCACTTGACTGAGTCTCGCTTCAATCTTTAATCCAACAGGTCTGGAGAGCTGAACCAATCATTGCTCTGCTCACAGCTCTAATGAAATAAGGATCTTAAATAGTAAAAGTGGATTAATCATGAAACTGCTGTGACTAATCAGACTGTGTCAGAGCATGTCAGTAGAGAAGTTTGTCCCTCAGTGTGGTCAGGACATACAGTCATGTGAAAAAATGAGAACACCCCATTTGGTTTACACCAAACATGTCCTCTGTTCTGGTGTCCAGATAGTTCAGTTTTAGACTCATCTGTCCAAAGAACATTATTCCAGAAGTCCTGGTCTTTGTCTACTTGCACACCTCCCATGCAAGTTAAACTTGTGCAGTCTCTTTCTGATTGTGTACTTTCACATCAACAGTAACAAGAGCCTGTGGTATGTCCTGTGATGACATTTTAGGGTTTTTGGAGACTTCTTTGAGCATCTTGCAGTCCGCTCTCGGGGTGAACTTGCTTAGACGGCCAGACCTGGATATGTTGGCAGTTGTTTGACAGTGAAATGGGCTGATTTGAAATAGTTTTGACATCTTTTTAAAAGCCTTACCAGACTCATAAGCTGCTACAGTCTTCTCTCTGAAGGCCTTAGACAGCTCTTTCCATCTCACTATGGTGTTCCCTCTCACTTCAGCAGTCAGGAGCACACCAAACTAAATGTCTGAGGTTTAAATAAGGCAAGCCTCGTTCAGAAAGCTGAGTAACAATGTTCAGATCATGTGCACCTAATGTGATACACCTGTGTGTAGGAATTTCAAATGGCAATGAATGTGCGGGTGTCCTAACCATAAATTTCATTTTTTTAGAATGACATTTTACAGATATATTTAAAAGGTCTTTTCTTCAGTTTTAATTGTTTAGTTATATTACTTGAATGTTACAATTGATATTAAATATCCATAAGTCCAAATATGCAATACACAGGCTTTCATGGGGTGTCCTAATTTCTTCTGACTGTATCTGTGGAACTGCTCCTTTGCCGTATATTTTATGTCTGACACACTTTGTGTTTTGCGTTACCATTTAGTTTAAGTGTTCTTCATTTCCTCACTTGAACCTGCATCATGAGTTATTCCACATTCAGTTTTGTCATGTAGGACGACAGCATCACACCACTGCTCTGGTATTAGTGGTTTGTATTATGGAAGATAATCCAAACTCAAGGCCTCACAGAATTGGCACGTTGTGTTCTGTTATTTGTGCAGGGGCCGAGCGGAGGTGTCTCCTGATGGGGTGTATGAAGAGGGCCGAGGGATGATCCTGTTGGATGAGGTGCAGTGTCAGGGAACAGAGGCCAGTTTACTGGACTGTGTCCACTCTGAGTGGGGCCAACACGACTGCTCCCACAGTGAGGACGTAGGTGTCCGCTGCAAAAGGGGAGGAGATACCAACGAGATACCTGGCCTGTTGCCTCCTGCTGGTGAGTCACTGTCCAGTGTAATGGCCAGTACACCTCAGGATGTGTAGAAAATTCACTGGCAGCTGAAAACCCTCAGGATTGACACGGTAATGGATTTTTTTTTCCTGTGATGTTTGTTCGCAGGTCCTCTGGTGCGTTTGGTTGCTGGAGAGAGCAGGAAGGAGGGGAGGGTGGAGGTCTTCATGAACAGCCAGTGGGGAAGTGTGTGTGATGACGGCTGGAACGATGTCAACGCAGCCATAGTCTGCAAACAGCTGGGATTTATGTTAGTATGATTTCTCTCAGATATTTTCCAGACCAACACTCCAAGATGGAAATCCACTCAGGAAACGTCACAGCCTCACAAAGTCAACACTGTTACTGTGGCCTCTCAGCCTTGTTTGTGTGTATTTAAGTGTTGTTGTCCAGTTTTGAAATATTAACGCTGTTGTGTGTTTTCCTCTCAGTGGCAGGGCTAAAGCTCGATCCATGGCGTACTTCGGTGAGGGCCAGGGTCCCATCCACCTGGATAACGTGCGATGCTCCGGCACAGAGACGGCCTTAGGCCAGTGCACGGCCGTGGGTCAGGACGGACATGACTGTCGCCACAGTGAGGACGCGGGCGTCATCTGTGATTACACCCTGGATCCCATGAGAGACAGCGCCATGGCCCTGCAGACCTGCGGCCTGAGACTCAATAATCAACGCCGTCGACGCAGGATCATAGGCGGAGACAAGTCACTGAGGTCGGTAGCTGCTGAGGACTGTGAGCCTCTTCAAGCCCTTTTGCAGCCACGGAACAACAGCACACATGTTATTGTAATTAATGTAGTGTGTATGTGTGTTTGTGTGTGTGTGTGTGTGTGTGGTTTCAGAGGTGAGTGGCCCTGGCAGGTGTCTCTGTGGCTCAGATCTCAGTCTAAAGGAAACCACCCTCTGTGTGGAGGCTCACTCATCAACCCCTGCTGGGTGGTGACGGCTGCCCACTGCTTTAAGAGGTAAGAGACGGCGCCCTCTAATGGTCACCTGCTGAAACACAGAAACATTACTGATGTCACAGTTCTTTAGCACCACGCTGAAGAGAGAAGAAATCAGAAATATTCAGGAATAAAATCATAACATCACACGAATTTGCTCATATTTTAAAATCCTAATATTTCAAGAAAAAAGTCATACTATATTGAAAATAGAAGCACAGTACTATGACAATAAAGTCATATATATCATGTGGTGAATTTCTTTGCCGATGCTGATGAAAGATGACCACTCTGACACGTCGTCTTTGTAGACAGTAAAAAGACTTTATTTACAAAAAAGATGCAGTGTCAAAAAGCCGAATCCTCGAGAGCCTCTGGTGCCGATGTGAGATCTCTCTCTCTTGGCCCAAAAGTCTAACCTTATATATGTTATTAGCCTAAAGAGCTCCTCCTGCTTTAAGCAAAAGAATGCCTTCGAACAGTTAAGTAAATGCATAGACATGTTAACCCAACCGTGTACCATATCCTCTATCATTTAACCTCTTGGTCTCCGTGACCTCTTGACCAGTAGCCATTTGGCTATTGGATATAAACATTAACAACCGGTCAACAAAGAATTTCCTTGAGGAAGAACAAGGCCATAAATAACATCACAAGTCATTCCTTTAGGCAGGACAGCAGCATAATTAAAGAAGAAAATAATCTAACCTATTTTAAAGTATACTAAGAAGAAACTAGTAGTGAAAAATACACTACAATCACAAGAACTTATTTAACATTTCTGTAAAATAAAATGTTGTGTCTAATAATATTTCCCATATAATCCTAACTAAGTTAACTTTAAGACTTCATCCTCATCTTAATCTTATCACCTTTTATCTTTTGATTTTATCCTGAAACTCTCTCTTTCATTTCCTCAATGTAATACTCCATCAGTGTTTTCTAACTCTATATTTAAGATGAAATCATAAAATCACTCATGAAACTTTTCCAGGTAAATGAATAAATATACCGTACAAAATCTAGTATGAGAGTCAAAACCATTTTTTTAACTGAGTCACTGCAGCAGGACCACCACTCAACCTGGATCAGTCTCTGTTAAGGTGCTGGAAACGTAAGGGTCCAAAAGGAAAAAAAGGATTTCCGCACACTTAAATCTGTGCAATACTTCACTTTAATGTGAGCTTTCTGTCTATAAGACCTCCATCAGAGCAGCAGGTTCAACAATGAAAAGGCAGGTTAAAAAACAAATCAATCCTACTCGAATCATTAGCAGCATGCAATACACCTGTGTACAATCAGCTGGTAGAGGCAGCACCTTCTGCTATGAGGCCTACCCATGTAGACCTTCTCAAACTACCACAGAGGAGTGTGAACAAAGAAAAACAAAACAATCAGAAAAGCACCTTTGAAGAACTTCACATGCAGTACTATAGAAAGTCATATATGGTAAATGTAGCATTGAAAGGGATCAGGCAAAGCCATCATAAATAATAGATCCCCAGATCCACAATAAAAAGACTGCAAAGATTGAACAGTGAGCTATGGAGAGGTATCTGGTGTCAGAAAAAACAAGAGAAAAGAGAGAGACATCCTGAATTACAACAGAGCACTCAAGTCAAAATCTTCATTGAAGCCTGTAGGTTGAAGAGCATTTAAATGATCAATCCAAAAAAAGCTCCCTTTGGCATAACTTCATATCTATATCTCCCCCTCTTAGCAGTTCAATATGTTCAATGCCCTGAAAATGTAAAAAGGAGGCAGGATGTGAGGCCTCACTGAAATGACAGGCTACAGGATAATTGATATCATTGAGTCACTCAAATGATGAAGTAATTACAAACCCTGTCTTTTCCCCTCTATTCACCTTTTGGTCTAAAGGTGCCTGATGTTACCAAACCAGTGTCCTCCTCATCTCTGCTAACACATGTTGTGGCTTTTGTGCGACCTGTAATTCACATTAAATGATAGGTATTAACATCATTTCCCATCTCTCTTTGCTCCCCCAGATTTGGCAGGGACCCAACGCGCTACGTCCTGCGCCTAGGTGACTACCACACAGAGGAACAGGATGACTTCGAACGCACCCTGTCCCCTGAAAGCATCGTCATCCACAAAAAGTACCATAGTCAGGGCTGGGAGTATGACATCGCCCTGCTGAGGCTCAAAGGCACAGATGGTAACTGTGTGGCTTTCAACCCTCACACGGGCGCAGTGTGTCTGCCGGAGCTGGGGAACAAGTGGGAGAAGAGGCCCGCTGCCTGCGTGATCACTGGCTGGGGCATCACAGGTAACGCAGCTGCCTGTGTCCATGCAGCAGTACTGTACTGTACTGTACTGTACTGTACCTTTGTCTGTTTTTCATCAGGAATTCATCACAGTGAGACAAACACATTTTTCCATTTCATTTCTGTCCAGCCAGTGCAGCAGGTCTTATCTGTGACAAAGTATGAGAGCAACATTGAGAAATTAGATAATAATTTTCAGAATAAAACACTATTCCAAGAAAAAGTCAAAATAAATGTCATGCTTCTGGGAGCTGATGTTTGTCTAGTTAAGGAGAGAACAGACGTTGTTTCTTTACAATCTTTTCAATGTCCTGATGATGATAATGATGATAATGATGATTAGTTACTGTAAGCTTCTGCTAAAGTAACACATCACAGGTAGCTTCACATTCGTCACTTTATAGCTTCTTAAATTTGGGCCTAAAATGATGTCTTTATTCTCTTTATTATGTTGATCTCAAAATTTCAATTTATTTTGCGCAGTTTTGTCCTTTGCTCTTTCACAGTTATCAACCCTGTCATCTAGAGATGTTCTAATTTACAGCAGCATTAAGGTTTTTTCAAGCCATCAGCCTCCCTGTGTTTAAGTAGCATCAGCCCAACAGCTCTCTGGACGGTGTCTTTATGAGACTAAATGACAGCTGTTTTCCTTCTGACCAGACATGGAGTACTCCCGGACTCTGCTCCAGGCCTGGGTCCCTCTGCTTCCAGCCTGGAAATGTAAGAAGCGATACGGCGATCGCTTCACCAGCCGCATGCTGTGTGCTGGGAGCCTGTCAGAGCGCCACCGTGTGGATAGTTGCCAGGGTGACAGTGGGGGTCCGCTGGTTTGTCAGGGGGAGGGGGGCCGCTGGGTGCTGACGGGAGTCATCTCCTGGGGTCACGGCTGTGGTAATCCCTCCTTCCCCGGGGTGTACACCCGCGTGAGCAGGTTCCTGCGATGGATTGACAAGGTCATCAACAAACCCTACAAGAACTGATAATGCTGAATGACAACACTGATGATCCAAGGTTGTTGATGGGCATCAAGGTTTGTAGCATTGGTTGTGTACTGAAGAGAATGAAGCCTCTTGGACTTCTACTCTGAGCTCTTCACACCATTTGTTTCTTTCCCCATATCATCTCAGAAAGCATGTAAATAACACTGTATAGTAGTCTCACAGTGTGAACCCATTATCATACAGTAGGAGACACCTCTGCTGTGTCTCACTTCAAGGGACCTTGATCAGAGCCAGTGAGCAGACACTGCAACTGGTAAAACATACATTTGCTCAAACTGCTATATGTGCCTGTTTCTTGTTCTTCTTTCTCTAATGACTTCATTCCTCACCCGCTGCATTGTTTAAAACCTGATCAGCCAATACAAAAGCACTGAAAAATGCCTATATTTTGCAACACAAACTGACCTATCAGATTGTACTGCTTCACAATACTAACTTTCCAGTGGTTTGCCTGTGAAAAGCTGTTAATGTGGAGGAGCGGCAGCTTGAGGGTACAGATTGTTACTGTGTGGTGTTTGGCCAAGAAGCAGTCCCTGCCGTGAGACCACATGGAAATGCACATGTTCATGGCTGCACAACACCCCAGCATTTGGACCTGATCCAAAGAGGACCAGGAGAAGTAATGTGCCTGAACCCTGTGAGCATACGTACATTTTGATTGTCAACATTTATTTATGTACTCCCCTCTAACCAGAGTAGAACCCAACCAACAGAAACCTGTGGCAATAGAATCTGACCAGTAGGAGTCAGCAGGACCTGTACTAGGTACATAAGACACAATTAGATGGTGATGCACTCAGGCAGTCATGTAAAAAGTTTAATGACATTGCACTAAACTGCACATATTACACACAATGTCACCTGTGAATGAGAACGTGAGTGACTCTGAGGCGGAGGAACTAAAAGTCATGTGTAGACAGATAGAAGACTTAACCAACAGCCCCAGTGCATCTCTGAACCTGCACCGACATTGTTGTTGCCAATGTTAAATGAGATGTTAAACTAATTACAAGTCTATAAGATAACATTACTGTCAACTACTATACAGTAAAAAAAGTGTCCACTAATAAGCTGTGGCTCATAACCAAAGACTGAATGTCAAATCAGGCAACTCTCTTAGGCCCTTGACCTCAGGGGCCCTCAAGGTCACAGTTTGTGGTCATTTGGGCTACTGCACCTCCGATTAGAGCCTGAAGGGGGTTCCTGCTTTATCATTTCAGAAGGACCCATATCAGCTTATCAGGTGCTTACATGATACCTTAAATTCATTTGTATTTATGTTTGTAATAATGTACATAATGCAAAGACATGGGAAAGAACAGCAGGTTATTTTGATTTCAATCTAATGCAGCAGATACATGTGCAGGGCCTCACTACAAACTGGATATAGCATGTTGTATATATAGCAGGCAGTTTGTTTGAGCCAGGGCTTGTACATATTGTTTATCAGTATTTTATCTTTTATGTGTTGCCACACTGTGTATGAGCAACTGGTGTTTACAACAAAGTAGATTTTATTTCAGTGTTTTGTGCTCTTTGGCCAATGCATTTTTTTTATTGTAATTTATTTTGGAAAAAAACACCAATGATGACTTTGTTAAGATGTATTTATTTAAATTGTGTTCGTTTGAACATGGTCACATTCCACTATGACAATAGAGATATGATAACATCGCTGTAGGTAATGATGCTGCAGGGATATTTGATGTACAGTATGTATCTCATGACAGAGCCCAGCTTGATTGTCTCTGTGGAAGCCCTTTGTTCTCTCTGCAGAATCCCTTCATTAAATCTCTCAAGGCCATTTATTTGATTCTCCACAACCCCTCACAGATGTCTCCATACTGTACAATCCATACTGTAACATCTCTACTGTCTCATCAGGTTATATCCATTATCTATATGCATATAAAGTATAACCAGACATTTGTGCTGCCTGTGAAGAGGCATGTTAGGATTGAGGAGTTCTACTAATATCACATTCACAAGGCCAAAACTGTCTTGTTAGACCAGAGTGAGATTGACCTTTGACCACCACATTCTAATCAGTTCATCACTGAATCCATTTGAATGTTTTTCCCAGATTTCCAAGAGGCTTCCCCAAGACATTAAGGAGACATAAGGCCAAACCAAGTTATGTGAGGTCACCGTAACCTTAAACTTTTGTTTTGTGCCAAATGTGAAGGAATTCTCTTGAAGAGAATTTTGGAGACATTGTGTTCAAAAGGCCAAAAAGGCCAAAAACACATTTTCTGAGAGCACCACAACCTCGACCCTTGACCATTAAAGTCTAATTAGTTCACAGTTTACTCTTGGTGAATGTTTGTACCAAACTTGTAGAAGTTATGAAGATAAAATATCATGACCATGCAAATATAACTGAGAATCACCTGGAAAACAACATGGCGCTGCCTGAGGAATAAAAATACTCATCCTACAAAGGTTCACATGCTCATTTCAGTCTAATGTATATGTTCACAGCACTTCATCTCTCTGCTGAATTCACTTTCTTGCTGGTTGATTCACTCATTATTCTGATGGTTGTACTTTGTTCTCCCTCATTGTTCAGCTGTTCTTAATGGCACTTAACACTCCCAAAGCCTTACACAGGGATTGCTGCCTAAATTAGCGGAAAGCTCTTAATCTGAAACTAATTGAGGAAATAATGCGTTTGCATTAAGAATAGACATGGACGGAATACAGACAGATTGAGACGTATTCAGACACAAAAATACAGAAACGAAGCAAAGCTGTACTGACAATAGCACACTGAGGGTGACAGCATAGGTAAAGAAACAATCAACATAAAACACATGGAACCATGTTGGACTCAAACACAACACAATCTTTTCATAATATATGTTGATCATCCCTAATGTAATCCATCCATCCATCCATCCACTGGCTGTACAGCTTGTGTAGAGTCATGGTGGTCTGGAACCAATCTGGATACACCCTGGACAAGTCACCACTCTGTCACAGCACTAATGTAATACACTGGATTGAAATTGAAAATATATCAAACACTATTTAAATGATAAATTGTACATAGTCAGCAATAGCAGAATCATTTCCATATTTACTGTTTTTATCTTAATATGTTACCTTTATTAACTGGAGACTAAAAACAAGATCTGTCCTTATTCATTCCCTCCTATTACAACTGTCTTGCTGTGGATAAACCCTAAAACAGTGATAACAGTGGCCTCTTTACTTCTGTGCATTACATGTATAAATCTGGAGTGTTCTTACTTAAATGCCAATAATATCAACAATATGACACCAAACTTAGTGATAGATGAGGCTCTTGCCTCCAATCAAACATCAGTAGATGATCAAACACCCAGCAGCTTCTGTACTCTGAGGGCATATATGCTGATGCTTCTGTTGTACATTCTTCCACTGGCTTTCTACTTAGTCATAGTTATTCAATAGATCAATCTCAAACAGCTAAACAGGATGACTGTTTTCTGTTTTTGGCTTGACCATTTGACAACAGTGGGACCAGCCTTGTAGTCTCGAATAATTTGATTGACTGACTGACTGACTGACTGACTGACTGACTGACTGACTGATCACCACCACTCGTCAGCCAAGTACCTTGTCACCGAATTGGAGTTTCTGGTGCAAACAGGTTCTATTATTACAGTCTATGGAGCCACTCTGTTTCCTGACTGCAGGGGAGAGGAGGAGTGCTTTCAATACACTGATCCTCACCTCCATTAAGGAAAATAAACTGCTTTCATCATATACACTACTCACAAAAAGTCTGGGATATCGGGCTTTCGGATGAAATTTCAGAATGCACCTAAAATGCACTATAACCTTGACAGGTGAACTTAATTTGACCTTCTCTAAAGTTCTGAATGCACATACGAATACGAATATGAATACCAATTACTTTATTAATCCCAAAGGGAAATTCATTTGTCTGTCAGCTCATCTACAATTTGCAGAAGAATTAAAAAGCCTGATGGCTGTGGGTATAAAAGATCTTCTGTATCTCTCTGTCCTGGTACGAAGAGAGAGGAGCCGTCCACCACTGCTGCTTCTTTGATCCATCAAGGTGTTATGAAGTGGATGATCCCTGTTGTTCAGGATAGCCTCCATCATCCTCATTGTGTATCTCTCCACCACTTCCCCCAGAGAGTCCATCTTTACTCCAATCACAGAGCCAGCCTTCTTAATAAACCTCTCCAGCCTCTCTGCCTGCTTTTTCCCCAAACTTCCTCCCCAGCAGACTGCAGCATAAAATAAAACACTTGCCACCACAGACTGATAGAACATCTGCAGCATCTTACTACAGATGTTTAAGGATCTGAGCATCTTTATGAAATAGAGGCAGCTCTGCCCCCTTTTGTAGAGTGCATCATTGTTAAGGGACCAGTCCAACTTATTATCCAGGTGTACACCGAGATATTTATAGGTTGTCACCAGCTCGATGTCCACTCCACAAGTGTTCACTAGCTGAAGAGGGGGCTTGGACCTACGGAAGTCCATTATCATTTCCTTTGTCTTTGAGGTG
>OMNW01035393.1:41527-55874 GCA_900303245.1 Selene dorsalis | reverse complement strand
ACACAGTGCTGTTTTATATATGTGTGTGTGTGTGTGTGTGATGAATAACTCCCCCTTTCAGTCACTTGTGCTCCCTGCTTCATTTCACAGAAACCCTGTGTTACAGAGGAAACACTGGTCTGGATTTCTCGACAGGCCCAAAAACACTTCTGGGTACTGCTGTGTCTGAATCAAGATGGGTGTGTGAGAGACAGAAAAAGAGAATGACTCAGCACCTGGCTGGTGACTCTACAGAGAGGAAAACGACGAATAAATCCCGACAAACCGGAAATCAGTGAGGATGTGGGCGTCTCAGTTTGAGCTGACAATGGCTTGATCAGTGTCACTCTCGATTTCCACACTTGAATAACCTCAAAAGCCCCAGAACCTTTTTCTCTGTCTCTCCAGTTGATTGCTTTCAAGAACAACTCTAAAAAAACTCAGGACAAAACAGAACATCGTGCTGCCTCTGTCATAGGAAAAACTGCCTCGAAAGTCAGAAGTGAAAAATCCCCCTCCTTTGTACTGCTGTCCCTCCAGGTGCTCCTATTCCACATCCAGAGCCAGTACACACACACACTGACTAGCTTGGAAATGCTCTAAACAAGACGAGAGTCTCTGCTGCCTTAGTAACAGTTGCCATGGGAACCAGTGGCGTCTGTACTAACAGTTATTTAACTAAGATAGAGAAGCAGGGGCAGATAGAGAATAACTCATTAGAAGGTTTATGACAGGTCACTGATGAACATGTTTACTGAGGTACAGGACAAGCTGACCTCACACACCATCCTCTTCCTCTCATCACTGGCCTGTGTGTGTATGAGCAACAAAAAAAACAACATGGCTGCGTGTGTGTGTCCTACATGCCTCATAGTTAATGACAGCATGTGTGCAGATGGCTGCAGCAGCCTTGTTCTTACAGTGGGTGTAATTACGCACCAATCATTTAGACTTTATCAGAACAACTGTGACGTAGACTGAGCGTCTTTGTTATGACGGCTCTGTTTGTTCATTTAGTCCAGAGAACATCCAAGGCTTGTTTATGGATTCCTCAAATACCGATGTTAGTGATATTTTAGGCTTTTTTTCCCCTCTCCTCCTCCAGAAGGAAGGTAGTGATGTACATGGGCCAGTTTAGTAGCTGAGTAGTCATTTATTCTGGTGTGGTCGAAGTGGGTACAAGTACTCACAGGAGATGAGAGGAGGTTCAAAAAAAGGAAGGAAGAAAATTCTTTCCAAGGTGTGAGAGTTTGTTTAATTTTGTGCATGAGTCACACACACACACACACAGCGTGTAGGTTCATACACCTCCCTTTCACTGTGGCATCATCATCAGTGGCAACAAGCCAGAGATAACAGAAAGGAACTGAACTCAGTGGGAAAACTTTCCTCTCACTCTCACTCGGTTCAACAGACAAACAGAAAGCAAACACCCCCTTAGCTCAGCTCCAACACAGCTCTATTCTTTCTGGATGGGTTCACTTTTGAATAAAATATTCTTCTCTTTTTCTTTTTTCATAATGCTGCCATGGTTCACATTAGCTCATTTGCTCTGGTTGTGGCTACATCTGAGTCGCTGCCTGCTTCTGTAAAAGCCCTCAGTAAGTTCACCCCTTAACTTATGGACCCCATTACACCAGTCTGTTTTCCCTCACTGTTCTCAGGTCCAAAACAGAGCGGAACAGAACCTGGAGCGAGGCCACAGCTGCATATATGACCAATATTTATAGTTATGGAGGTCTGAGCCTGGTGGCTGGCTGGCAGCACAGCAGAACCCTGCTGCTCTGTAGAAACTAATGAGAATAAAATAATAAGGACCATGACTCCATCCAAACATGTTAATGATTAACGTCATCCAAACGGCTTTTCCATATGTCAAACCTAAAAGGCCTATTATTTGCAATAGGTACCAATTTATGTGAAACCCTGGTGTTGTTTACATTGCCTTGTATTGTCTATACTCTAATTGTGTGATTGAGTTTCAGTTTCACATGAATGTTATATCCATCTCTGTCCCTCATTCTTGTTGTCTCTCAGCTCTGACTATAACCTGACTGGGAGACGAGTGCACAAAATAACCCTTTTCCAATGAGGACCCTGTCAGAAGTTGACTCGCGTTCTCATTTTCAGGCCCCGTCCCCACTTGGAAAGACTGGGATCCACAGAGTCTCACACTGCACAGTGGAATTCCACACTTGGCTGACTGAGTTGTTGCCCCTGTTGGCCCCAATGAAGCTCTAAAACCTTCACCCTGTCTGAACAAGCTCGCTGTGCTGAGGTGTTTGCATGTACCATAGGAGACTAAATAAACTAACTGCTGTTTTACTGCATCACTGAGGGCAGCCAATCAGCACTGAGCCCACTTGTAATAGGCAGTTGGTACTGTTTGAAAACTGAAATACTACTGTGCTTAATGTCTGTCACTGAAATGGAGGGGGATTGGATTGACCATGGGAAATCCCTCAGCTGGTTTCCAGGCTTTGTGTCAGCTAACACGTAGCAGAACTTGTGTTTTAACGCCTGATGTGTCAGGGTGTGTGTCTGTGGAAGTGTCAGCTGGGCAGATGTTGTCCTGCACCTCCCTCATTCCCTATCTCTCCCTAGTTTTGAGTTGCTCTGTGGAGAAGAAATGACACCCTTTACTGGAAAAAGGCTGAAAAAGTGCAGTGGTTTCACACAACAAATGTTTCATTACGACATCACGTCACTTCCCCCACCCGCTTCCCTTTGAAACTGACACACACACACTTGATTGTATTTGTTTTCTCAAAGAGGTGTGAGGAGGTAAAAACCCCTCCTGATGGCCTGTCACTAATCCAAGACACACACACACAGGTCTTGTTTTACCTCTTAACTGTGACAACAGAGTTTGGTGAGTAAGCACTTTAAGCAGCCTACTGACCCATTTCTCATGCCAGACACACACATAAAGGAAAAAACCTTAACTAGATCTAAGTAATCCTTGATTTGCTAAGAACACCCTGTGACACCCTGTCAAAGCTATCTACATGGACTGTGGGGTTGGAAGGTGGGATGAGGAAACTGTCCTGACACACACTCCTCTCCTGCTTACTCAACTTGCCTGACTCACTCACTATTGTTGAGTTTGTGGCTTATTTCCACCGTCATCTGCCTCTCTCCCTCCTGGCGTGTGTGTGAGTGTATCACTTTAATATTCCTCCGCGTTCGTCATCACTCATAGTAAAATGGGCGGCGATTGTTCATTCACACATACACACGCGCGCGCGCACGCTCCTATTGAGATCACGGGACAAACGGGGGCGAGGGAGAGCTGAGGCAGCACGGAGCAGGCCAAGGCGGAGTGTGTGTGGAGCGAACTAAGGATCCAACTCTTTACAGCCCCCGACATCAAACGGGGAGACAAAACGCGTCGCTGGTTTCCATGCCAATCGATCTGACTGATCGGAAGTGAACCATCAAAGGCTCCTTTTTGTTTTCTTCACGATACCATGCCAGGTCTCTTTATTGTGGGCAATAAAGAGACCCCCCCGCCACCAGCCCAGCCAGCCACAAACACTCATCAGCTGTGTGTCGGACGATCCGTCACACACAGGATAACCTTTAAAGTTGGAGGGCGGTGACGCAATAACCATCACTATCAACAATTATGAATTACTTCTCCAAGGACGTAGCCACGCCCCCAAACCGCTCGTCTCTCCCCTCGTTTAACCTCCATTGTTTTGCTAAACTCGTTTCTCGTGGCTACGATAAACAGCGGTTGTGTGTGTGTGTGTGTGTGAGAGAGCGAGAGAGAGAGAGAGACGTCAGCTGGATGTGTGAGAGCTGAGCACAGATCGACGTCCAAACTTCACATGTGTCTGAAAGTCAGTAAGTCAGTGCAGTGTGCCGCTGTGGAGCAGTGATAACCAGGCAACACATGACGCTGACCAGACAATACACTGGTCAGACTTTAGTGCTCTGACTACCCTGAAAACCGAGACCTCAAGGACACCCCTCCCCCTAAAGGAGATGTGATGCAAATCACTTCCTTTCAATCCGGCTCTTTGTATGTGTAAGGATTGACTGGGGGTGGCAGCTATCCATTCACTTTATGCGGCTGCCGACCTCAGTGATCCTGCCCACCCCCACTCCTACTCCAGCACAGCCACCCACTCCTACACACACACACACAATAGCGTGAGATCTCCTTACACAGGCAATTTTCTCCCCCTGTCCTCCAGCCCCCCCCCTCTCTCTTAGCCATGGGATGATCATGAGTTTTCAGGGCAACAATGACCAAAATAGGACCCGGGGTGTCCCAGAGCAATACGAGGGTTAGGTCACTTCACTCCTTCATGGGTCCATGTGTTATCAGCATGTAGAGCTACTTCACTGGAACACACAGCCAGCGACCGGAGAGTTGTCCCTGGGACAATCCCTTCACAAACACCACAGTACTCAACAGTCGATGAACCACAACTTCCCATTGCCCGTTCACAAAAAACAGCTTCTCTGCTCCACGTGCACTGAATGATTAAACACGTCCAGTAAAGATGATCAGTGGTGGATGTGAGGAAAACAATTCGCCGAAGTGACTGACAGAGGCGCGTGGGATAAAAGAATCACCTGTGGTTGACGAAAAACACAGTGAAATTCCCCCACCTCATCGATTAGCTACAGATGATCAACTGTTCCCTTTAATCAGTTCCCATAACTCCCTCACTGTTGCTCTGAATGGGCCCATATCTCCCTCACTGATCACTGATCAGACACGTCTAACGGAGGACCATATTCATGTGTATTACACTGGAACTAAGGTTTAACGTTCACTAACTTCCCGATCACAACCAAAACAAAGTCGACTGGACTTTTAAATGCCCCCCGTCCACACGGCAGCCGCGACACTCACCGTTCATTCACGCTTCCAAGTGAACATCCAAAAATTCAATATTTTTCCAATCGATATGTGTCCCGATCCTTCCTCGTCCTTGTATCCGCAAGTTTGGAGCTCCGAGGCTGCAGAGCGATTCCCGACCAGCCGGCTGAGCGGAGAGCAGCTACAGCTCTATAATCCCTGTTAGTCTGTGTCGCTTCCTCTCGAAACAACCATGAAAGTCGAGCCGGCTCACGGCTCGGATGTCCGCCACAGGCTCCTTCTCCTCGGGACTCGGGTTATTATTCCGCTGGATGGCCGCTTCCACGGCGCCGTGCAGCGACAGCCCCGCTCGCTCGAGTCTCTGTTGGTGTCCGCGTCGAGCTCCTTTCCCTCGGTGTTCTCAGAGCAGCCAGGCACGGATCGAGTTGCGCTGAGCTCTGTTTTAAAGGGACAGAGTCACGCACACTCTAGCACACGCACACACGGCGATACGGGCGTACAGAGACACACATACACACTATAACGTGACGTCACCGCACGGCCCCGGAATTCCCTGACAGCGCAAACTGGCACCGAGTCCAACAGTCGGTACCGGAGATCCTCCCGCCCCCTCCTCACAGCTCCGTTTATTGGTTTGGACCTTTTCACTGTTTCTCACTCCGGAGTTTTTCAAGTCCGACTCGTGACCCACTGTTGGACTGGTGAGCAGTCAGGAGCATGTTTCCGTGTGACCGTCTATTTCTGGATGAGGAAGAGTTTTACCGCTGACATATTCCACTCTGTGATAGAGCCGAGATGAGATTTAGAGGATAAATTTAGATTCATCACATAAACTGTCCAGAGAGAGACTTTACAGGGTGAAGGCTATGACACACCAAGCACTTCATAGTGATCCACATAATAACTGTGGGCTACAACTGTGAGTGAACAGCACATAGACTATACTGCTGACAGTATTATGTCCATCCATTGTCCATGCAGTGCATAATACTTATGTATTATAGATACATACATACAGGTTTATATTCACAAATATCCAACTATGTCCCAGACATTAATTAACCAGTCACACTGTATGTAAACCGATCTTTAACCAAGCTGTCTTTTAACGAAGTTGAGGCCATGTTTTATTTTACATATATTTAGTCAACACTATCTGCACAGGCACTAAACAGGGTTTAGGGCTTTCTGGAGAATAATAATCAATTAAATGATGATTCAAATATCAGTTATTGGTCATTTTAACCCCAGTGTTTTCCAGAAGTGATAATATCCATCCATCAGTCACAGATTCCTCACAACCTGTCTGGCCAACCAAAGGTATTCTCATAGATAACTTCAATAACTGATCATTATGAACCATGCTATCTACATTGACTCTGTATTCAGTCTTAAAACTTGATTCTTGATACTTACTCAACTGCTTTGCAAGTTTTTGAGTTAGACTTGCACTGTATAGATATCAATTGACTTCATGAATAGATATAACTCCCTGTATGTACATAAACTTTATAAAATGTGTGTACAGTCCAGTGTGTGCTACATAATGCAGAGTGTATACCTAGATAGATAGATGTTGTGAGGTGAAGGCTGAACAATATCAGTCCAACATATTATTTATTTTTGCAATACAGTCCACCCAGCTCAGCCGATAGATAAAAGCTGAGTTATGAGGCTAATAATAATAGTAGGGGGCATAAATATGACTGAAGCCAGAGGTAAAAGAATGATATGCTATGTGGTCGGGGGCAGCCGGCTAAGATCCTGTGTGAGGTAAACAAGTCTTTGAAAAACACAAATGGGTCTCTCTAAGGCCGGAAACATTTGTTCCAGCTTTTCCTCGCCAAAGTAACCATCCTGTGCTCTGTAATAACGCCAAAGAGCCACATTGGTACAACCAAGGGTATGCGTGTCTCTCTTTCTCTCACACACTCACATGTGTAGGGGTTATATTTAGAAAGTACTCCCTCAGCAGGACAACAGAAGGCTAAATTAGCTGGCACAGGGAGGACGAGTGTGTCATGGATGATGCTGAGACAATGACATAAGGACACAAACACACACACACACAGTTTATTTATGGCCACACCAATTCTAAAAAAAACCTAACAAAAACAATAAAATCAGAGCAATAGAAATATCTCTCTGACTCAGTGCTGTTCAGTGACAGTATCAGTCTCTCACTGTCTGTTCTCCTCTCTCCCATCACAACACTTGAGAATATTTTGAGATAACAGGCATTTTTATTTCTGTTACTATGCAGAAACAAGAGGGATGTGTGTGTGTGTGTGCTAGATTCAAACCCTGATGAAGTAAGTGCATGGCATGTGCGGCATGTACCACCAGGGTGGTTCCAGAGTCTATTGTGAAGTGACAATGAATGTTCCATAATGTGTTTTGTGTTGAGAAAGAGGAGTGATGCAGCACAGTGGGGGTCTTTGACACTGGGAGGCAGTGTGTTTGTGTTTTGTTTGTTAAAAGTTGTGTGGAAGAATCAGCTGCATACAACCAGAGCTACAGTGCACACAGTGATGCAGAGTGATCCTAACTATATTGAGTGTCAACATGGAAGCTTTTCCAGCTGCCAGTTTGTCTGCCCAAGTGAAAGAACGCAAGTTAAAAATTAAGCTTACAGCCACGAATAATGTTGCAGGATGTCAATACGTTACACATTTATCCCTAAATGGATGAAAGCTGTTAAGGTAATTAAATTCAAGATGATGTAATTACATACTGAGGAAGCCTGTAGCCTTAACGTTATAATCATCTGCATGTATATTATTATATTACATCAAATCAGCTGTAAAGACCTTTTATTACATCATCTGGAAGATATTATTTCCTGACTCGCCACAGTCCTTAATTATCCACCATGGAGTTGTAAACCAGAGCAGTGTGTATGTAGCCTATAAATCATTTGCATCTCACTGTTGTCCACTGTACTTCTACACTGATCTCTCTATAACACACTGACAGTACTGTTCATGGAAATGTTTCTCCTCCTGCTGCATGTTTGCTCGCTCACTTTGCCACTTTATCTGCATCATCTCAAGTCATATCGTATTTTCATGTTGCTCCCAGTGTGGCATCATAACACTACATCTTCCACTAGGTGTGTCCACAGAGTGGCTGTTGTCTCAAGTGTGCAACTTTGCCTGGCTTTATGTGTGTCAATGTGTGTGTAATTGCACTGTAAAGAGTGTGGTGGGAGACCATTAGCCCCGCAAAGTGAACAGGAAGAGGACTGCTGATTGATGTGGGCATGGGTGGGACTCTAGTGTACCACACACTCTGCCACACACACACGCACACACGCACACACACACACGCACGCACACACACACACACACACACACTATGTGTATGAATATACACATAGTTTCCCCCAGCTGTTTCTCTCATAGATGCCCTGTACAGTATATAATAAAAGTCTGAGAATATTAAATGTACATCTGCGCACAATTCCCCTCCTTCCTCTCCCACAACAAGGGAAGCCAAGGCATTATAGTCTGTCCCGGGGGTCCCAAATGTGTGTGTGGCAGGGACAATAAGGGGAAAAGATTTTTGAGGCACTGTGTGTTTAAGTTCTTACAGTTCTTATGCATGGCTAGCAATCCTGTACTCGTGTGTGGAAGGAAGCCAGGAGTGTGTGTGTGTGGTGGGGACTTTGTGTGTGTAATTAGAGAGATTGGGGACAAGGATGGCTCAGTTCTCACACTCCAAATATATATATTTATATATAGCAGCTCTCCCATGAGTACAAGCCCCAAAAATTCCTGTCATACCAGACACACACACACACACAGACACACACATGTTTCACAAATAAACAGCGTTTAGTACTACTAAAGTTCAGACAGAGAAACAGCAGAGGAAAGAAGGTATGCATGTGCTCTGTAGTTGTGGGAGACTGTGTGTCCTGGTACAGATTGTACGTTGCAGCCTTTAATATGTAGGACTTTGTGTGGGCCTGTGTGTGTGTCTATGTGTTATACCATGAGTCAGCCTTTTGGGTACACTAAGAGACCGACAGACATGATAATAGTCACCTCCATGCACATACTCAAACACAGTCACACAGCGAGAGCCACACAGGCAGCCAGACAGACTGGCTTAGCACACCCACATATAGCAGCCATGAAGCCGTCTGAATGGTCTGCTACAGCTCTGATAATTAGGACCCTTATTCAAGGAAAAGAGGGCCAATAGAGAAGCAGACTTTCCCCCTAGTTCCTCAAACAACCAGCTAATCCTGACTGTAGCTCTATGATAAGCTAAGCACTCCAGTCCTGCTTAACATCCTCCATATCCAAAAGTTACACATAGTGAAAAGTAAACTCAGCTTAGAGGAGTTTAAAAATCTTTGATGGCTCTTAAGAAGAGTACCTCATGTTTCCAGGAGATTGTCTAATGGGTCAGCTTTCCTTGGAAATGGTGAAAACATGGACACTCAATTCATCCATGTGTTTCTGAGCTTGTAGCAGCTGTGGAACTAAACAGCTCACATGCGATAAGACAAATCAGTTCTGGTGCCTGTGTCTGGCAGTTTGGCCAAATTTACATTCAACCTGGTTTGAACTACATTGGTTGGTGTGAAAGCCTCAACAATTATCCCAGTATATGCAAGATTAGTTGAAATGTGTCACTGTGTGTGCAAGTTTTACTCTTACAGTTACACTTACAGTCAAAGCACAGTTGATTTAGTGTGTGTGAGATATAGCAGTAAGGAGCAGCACTCCAGTCACACCCATGATTTCACAACCCACTACCCACTACTTTCTTAACTCAAGACGCTGTGTACATAAAGAACTCTCACCCTCTTTTGTCTCACTCACTCGCTACCTGTCTAACCTACATATTGCACAACAGTGTAAATATACCTGTATGCCTGTATAGTAAATAAACTCCTTTGTACCTTGGAGTTTTTTGAATATTGACATTTAAATGCAGTGGGTGGAGGAGACAATTCAAAAACCACCTGAAAGCTACTTCATCATCATTTCTCACAAATCTTATAATAAACACTGCGGAATGATGTGTCTGTGGAGACAGAGTGAAGTGTATGTAATGAGGAGAAACTGTGTAACCTGGAAGGTAAAAAGACAGCCTTACCTGGTGATCATGGGTACTGTAGTCTGTTGCTTTCAGCAGGCCACCATGATACTTCCCACCTCCTAAAACCACAATATGGAGAAACATAGGTCAGTATGGCGGCTGACTGAGCAATGTAAACAGCAGCAGCAGTGGAGAGCACTGAACATTAAAAAGAATCTGTTGCATTACTTGATCAACACAAATATAATCAGTCAGTACAGGCCGAAGACATTAAGAAACATCAGCTCTATCAATCAAAATGAACAATCAATCAACATGTAATTCATCAGGAACGTCATGTGTGAGTCTGCAGCCTGAAATTATATTGCACTCGTGTTATTATTTTCATCTTTTGTCAAAATTAGGTCACAACACTGTGTGACGTTCCAGTGTGAGTTGAGGTGGCGATCAGTCATTCATTAGCACTTTGGTCAAAGGTTAAAAGACGACAAGCTGCAGCTCATTCTTTATTCCCTTTGCTTCTTTCATCATGAATGCGTGACTTTTGCTGACTATTCTGTGGTCATGCTGTTGTCGATATGTCATTCAATGTGCCTTATGAAACCACAGTGTGTGTGTGTGTGTGTCAGCCAAAATGCACAGCAGGTCCCGGACCAGCGCTGTGGCCATCTGTGTGTGTGTGTTCTTCATGTGCCGCCTGTTCAGTGATTCATAGTGTCAACGCTGGGCCACATGACTGGGAACAGGTGGTACTCTGGTGTGCCACCCCACCCCCAACACACACACATAAAAAACACACACCTCTCCATGTACAACACAAGAACACACAACACCTGTAATGTGCTAAAACACTAAAGCAGGCATGGACACATGCACCCACTCACACACACACACACACACACGCACACACACCCCACACACACACAGCATAAACTGGGAAAGACAAGAAACAAATGAACTCTCTCTCTCTCTCAAACACACACACACACACACAATGTGCCCTTTAAGTAAATGGTTGTGGTTAACACATGTCACACCCCAAATGTCACCACCTCTCTTCCTCCTCCCCCTCATACACATTCTACCCATCATATCACCAGGTTTCTCTCCCCTCTCTCTCATCCTCCTCTCATCTGTGACCTTTGACCTACACCTGCAAACAGTGTCAGTTTGTCCACATTGCTTTTTGGTGTCAACTCTAAAGACAAACTTGATTCAGTCCTCTGTTCTCTACCTCCTCCTGTCTCGTCTTTCTCTCACTCTGATAATCTACCTGAGGCCGCTCACCTGGCGGCTTCCATATGTTTCCCTACTGAGCATGTACACACATACCAAATGCAGTACACAGAGCCCAAGGCAGGTTGTGTGTGAGCTGTGAGGCAGATATAGCTGGCTCAGCCTTCATTGATCTTGCTGCCTGGCTGTTAAGGCCTTCCACCTTTGAACTTAAGGTCAAATGTTGCATGCCTTAAAGGGTCACAGCTGGCAACACTGTAATGGTGTAAACCTGCTTTGTGCGCGTGTGAATGTAGGTGGTGCATTTTGAGTAGGGCCACCTTCACAGAAGAGCAAGTGGGTGTCTGCTGAAGGCTGAATTGTTGCAACGGCAGAATTTATTCTTTCATGACACATTGAGTGACTGTCACAAGCTCTGACTTAATCATTTGACCTTGATCGATATCAGGGCTGTGGGGACAGGAAGAAGGGGGAGGGTTGTGAGAAAGATAAAGACGATGAAAGAGAAAGAGACCTTGGGGGGGTGGAGGAGAGGAACATGACAAGGCATAAGAGAAATATGAAATTACAGAAAAAGTAATGAAATGCATGTGTAAGTTATATTTGTATTGAAACAGGGAGTGACGAAGTGAAGTGAAGAAAGAGACTGTGTAAGAAAGAACATGAGAAATAATGACAGATGCAGCGAGCTACAGAAAGACATCGAAAGTGTTTATCTTTTGCCTGTAAAGGTTAACCAGTGGGAGCATCTTCCTTTGACATTAACCAGCACAGAGAGAGGGCTGGTGAAGCGAAACAACAGAGCAGAAAGAAGAGCAGAAGAGATGAAGAGGCAGAGAGGGATGGGTGGAGAAAGATGGAGAGAGGAGAAAGCCTTTGGTAAGACAAAAGTCCAAAAAAAAAGAAACCCAGGAAAAACCATGAGGGTAAGAGAGATAAGCAGAGAGTGAAAACAGAGCAGGGCTGGTGTGACATAGACAGATGAGGGAAAGAGAAAAAAGGTACAGTTGGTTGTGAGGTTGAGTTGTCTATACTGGCACTGGAAAACAACACCTTGTATAAAAGCTAAGAGTTGCCTAGAATGAGAAGCAACACTGTCCACCACTATGATGGTTATGGCATATTTATCCAGTTTACATGACAAGGTAAGGCATGCTGGGCCAGTGCAGAGTTACTGGTCAACGCCTAATGTTGAATGTCCCTGAAATGTGCTGTGCAGAGGGTCACACAGCTCGACCCCCCCTTCCAAGTGTTTTTTTAATCTACTTCTGAAACAACCTTTTTCTTTGTCATGTTTTGCCTTTATGATCAGTGGCATCTGACAGAGAACAGCAAACACGAGGGGCAAGAGGATTATGTCCTGCAGCGAAGGTCCCTGCCTGGAATCAAATCAGGTTCAGTGAGGTTGTGTGTTGCAATGTTATGCAATGCTAAACACTCTTACTAAAGTAAAGAAACAAGCACCAATGGGTTCATGTAGAAACTGGTTAAATTACTCGACCTGATAGGTCAACTGGAAAACTAGATTTTGAAAATTAAAAGCATCTTCAGAAAACACACAAAGTCATCTAGGTCACTGGGCCAACACACAGTCTTTCCTAAGAAAATATATACAATTTCAAATGTCAAAAGTGCTATTTTCAAAGACACAACAGGCCTGATAACTACCCAGTTATGTTCCCCACCAGTTAAGAGCACACACACTTTTGCTCTGTGTTGCACAAGCACATGGGAGTGCACAACCTGACACCGGAGTTTCTTTCTGAACTGTCTTGTTCCTTTGCTGCATGCTGTACATACTTACCTGGTGCACTGT
This sequence comes from Selene dorsalis, assembly GCA_900303245.1. Lineage (NCBI taxonomy): Eukaryota > Metazoa > Chordata > Actinopteri > Carangiformes > Carangidae > Selene > Selene dorsalis. Next base: position 42,951 of record OMNW01035393.1, on the reverse strand, counting down.
AAAATCAGCCATTCCAAATCAAGTCATTTACCACAGCGTGTGTGAGCCTGCATGGCGTGAGTGAAACGGCCATGCTTGGGCTGCTCCAGCCCTTAGTCACTGGTGATTCAGTAGGCCTTCGTGTTAGGGCAACAGGCTTCATACCTGTACACACACATGTATACATAAAATAGCGGGCTCCTTTAGGAGTGTTGGTAAAGAGTCTGTCAGTCCAGGCTGTGCGCCTGAGATCGGCCTGTGAGTCTCTTTGTTCCACGGCTGTTTGTCTGCTGTGTTCGCTCTGCTGTGTTTACAGGCAGCCACTCTGAACAGGTTAGATTCTTAAATGAACCTATAACAGAAGCTCCTTTTACACAGCCTGTGTAGCCCAGAGTGTTGCACCTTTATTCCACTTTGCAGTTTTGTACAAATGTGGAGTGGGTGGAGAGGGGGGCTTTGTTGCTCATCATTTAGACAAACTGCAGAGGTGGTCACGGACTGGAAACCATGTCAGTGTAAAAGTGTGAGCTGGCATAGCGGGACGCTTATGCTGTTGTATTACACTACACCCCAGGTTTGTGTGGTTGAGTATAAGAGAAGGGTATTTGTAACGGCAACATAGCAGTGTAAAATGAACTAGAGTCACCTGCTGGGGGCTGATCAGTACACACACCTCAAGCATCTACTTGTGAGTGAGGACACTTTGTTGAGTGATCAACTTTAAATCTGTATGAAACGCTGCTACACACCATCCTGAGTGTGAAATGGGTGAGATGCAGGTAGATACTGGAGCCCAGACTACAGATTGTCACAGAACTGTACTGGATCTTTCTGACTCATTCAGTTGGTTAAACGGAACTTTTTATGTTTTAATATCAAATCATTTCATCATCCAAACTGAAATGAAATTGCACAGTCTTTAAGATGTGTTGGTGTTTGAAAAGCTACAAGCTAATAATATAAAGTGCCATGCAACTCAAGCCCAATAAACTGGATTTAAACTGGGTGGAGGACCATTTATTTTTGTGTTCATGCCTGAGAGTCTGTTTTCTGTGTCATTTGCCTGTAAACATGCTTGGGTTTGTGAGGCCAGAGCTGGCAGAGCTACAGACACTGAGGAGGAGGAGTGTCAGGTTGACTGTGGTCGGGGCTGTTTGGCTTGGTGAACTTCTGCCACATGGCTTCGGCAAAAGGTCATGGTCAAAACCCAGCCTGGCTCACAAACCATCACACCCACTCCAACTTCCCCCCCACACATGCATGCATGCAAGAAACAGATGGATAGATAGATGATGTGACAGATAAGACAGACAGACAGACAGACAGACAGACAGACAGACAGACAGACAGACAGACAGATGGACAGACGGACAGACAGGCAGCTACACTCTGTTATTAGACGACTTCCTTTGCTGTGTAATTTCATTCCAGCTGAGATGTAAGTT
>OMNW01035393.1:19135-29876 GCA_900303245.1 Selene dorsalis | reverse complement strand
CCCCTCCTCCTCCCCCTGCCTCTCCTCCCCCCTGCCATCCCAGCCTCCATTCCAATGAATGCACAATCTCCCCCCTTCAGCCATGGGGGGACTGCCCTGGGGCTGAGGAGGGGTAAAGAGGACAGCAGCACACATGCACATACAAATTCAATCACAAAACACACTCCCCTCTCCCCCCACCTCCTCTCTGTGTGCATTTGTGTGTGTGTGCACATCTGCAGAGGAACACTGGAGCATGAAGGGTGACAGACGGGGGTGGAAGGTTTGGGTGGCGTCCTAATGGCTCTCGGTGCAGGAAATGGCTTGTTGCTACACAGACAGCTCCAGAATCAACTGTCATCACAGGACACATCCCCATATTTCATCTGCATCAGCAAAATGCACACGTTCACTCACAGCTGGGCCGGCTGACCCCTCCCCCAGCTAATGACTATGCAAAACCATGGCCCACTGAGAAAAAAAAAACAAAAACAGCCAGAATGGAAAGTAATGGAATTTGTCTCACCATATTATAGACGCTATTATACTACATTACTTTGTGTCCAAGTAAAAAACACAACACTTTTCCATGTGACATTTCAAAGTCTGTTGTGTGTTGACTGGGAGCCACACAATATTTTGCAGTCTTAAAAGCAGTGATGCACAAAAGACCATCTGTATTAAAGACAATGCAGTTAGACAGTCACCTGAAGAACACTTGGGAGGTCAGATAAAAGAGCATCATCATGCATCTTTGTTTTTCCAGATGTATTGTGTGCAGTCGATTTCAAAATCTTTGGCTCTTGAACTGGTGGAAGATGTTATGTTTCTGACAGACCAGGTGTTTGTCAAGATACAGAAACATAAACCAACAGAACTTTATTTACACCATAAATTCAATACCACAACAAGTTTAATCACAAGAAATCTATTCTATTCAGTTTTCTTGGATCTGTTATATTCCATAATTTAACATTATTTGTCCCTCTATATGGTTTGTTCTTTAACTTCTAAACCATTTAACTGTACAATAAACTTACTTACTCCATTTGATCAACATAGCAGAACTGTATCAAAAAGTAATCCATGCCAGCATAATCAGTTTTTCCATACGACAGTGTAATATATAAAGTCATATTATCTTATCCTTTAATACAGCATCCTTTGTATTCAGTATGGGAACCAGCAGCACAGTATAAACAGATTAGCACAGCATTAGTGCTGGCTGTGTCCTGTATACAGTGTTTCCTAATCGGGCAAGGCTATGTCAGATAGCGAGCCTGCAGCTATGATGTATTCCAGTCCACAGCAGGCGACCCTGGCTGAACCGCGCCTGGCATACCACTATTGGATAATCACAGCTGGACAGGAAGTGGTGGAGGAATAAAAAAAGAAAGGAAAGGGGAAAGAAATGTCAGAGAGTAGAAGATGCTCTATTTCCCCTCATAATAAACTGATGAAAAAGAAAGAAAGGAGGAAATTCCCCAGGGGGGAGCAGGAAGGGTGGGGGCGGCAACAGTGATTTTGCCTTGTGTGTGGAAGAGTGTGTGCGCATGTGCGGGCCGGGCGCTCACGTGTGTGTGTGTGGATGTGTACTGTAGGAATCGGTTTACAGTAGTACGCGTGAGATGGCTTTCTAGTGAGGCTTTTATTCTAGGAATGTTTGCACTGGTTTGAACGCAGGGGGCACAAACTTAATTAGGACAGGGACCGCACACATGCGTGTGCGTGCACACACACAGTCACATACTGACACCAATATTAGCTCCAGGCAGACGCCGGCACAAGTGTTGTGTTTCTCACACATTCGCTCAGGGAGGAGCATGTACACACACACACACACAGATCGCCGGCTCCTATTAGCTCTTTACATGTCAGTAAAACACACACACACATGTACACACACGTTTACAAAATGGATGCTGACCGCAGACCAGACTACTGACAAGAACAAGCTGAAAGCCCCCAGACCACAACACAGTGGACGAGACAAGGCGCACTGTGTGTTTATGTTTAACAGATACAGTGAGAGGCTAATCAGAGCCGGCATCTGTGAGTGTGTGTGTGCGCGCATGCAGAGGAGATAGGCATTCACCGAATAATGCTTAGGAAACAAAGTCACAAGACCGATGTTCAATACAGTCACCTGCCTGCTTCATGACGGACAGATAAAGAGAGAGCAGAGAGAAGGAGTGAGGAGGAAAAAGAAGAGACAGAAACCTTTTGTGCAAACTGGCATTTGACTCAGATGTGAAGGTGACAGAAAAGATACAAGACCAGAGGATGAAGGAGAGAAAAAGGAGAAGCCAACAGCAGACAAAGACACAGAGAAGTAGGAATGAACTACTTGATGTTTTCTGTGCCGGTGAGCCAGCTGGCCTCTGGAGCCATCAGGGGCATTTAAATTGCCCTGCTCTAACACAAACCACAGCTGGGACCTTCACCACTCTGCTGCACAGGCTTTTCTTTGCTTCCCCAGTAAAACAACCATTTGTTTCATTTCAGAATATTTGCCTTCATGTGAAGCACTGGAATAAACAATATAATGACTTATGATGGGAGCTTTCACTCATTTCACCTTCAGTTCACTATCGGCCAGAAGGCTTTTTCCTAAAAGGGGGTCTGTAGTCTGGCGCTTGTCTATTTTGGGGCATCCTTCACATGCAAAAGTTTAGGAAGCCCCGTGACATAAACACTCAAGGCTGTACACAAAGACACACACACATACACACACAGCCCCAGCTGGAGCACACAAGCTCCCTTTGTGCTGCATTCCTCACGCCTTTTAGCCTTAGCTTCAGCCTTTAGCTTAGCTCCTCTCCATCTGCACACACACACACCGACACACACAGCAACTTTCTCCTGCTTTTGTCTGCAGAGCGGTAGCGGTGAAACAGCTGAGAGGCTGTGGATAGGGAGCTGGTCTTACCGTGGCCGGGCTCAGGCTGAGCGCAGAGGGAGACACGGGGTCGGCTCGCTGGAGTAAAATCCAAAGGAGGGTTGTTGGTTAAAGCGTCAGCCAGCTCAGCAGATTCCCACTACCTTCCCTTTCCTTTCCTGCTGCCTTGCCTTCCTGCCTGCACTCCCAGCTTTGTGTGTGCCTTGTATTTTCCCTTTAAATTGCACAGGCTGCCTCCCCCCACCTCCTCGGCACACACGCGCACCGAGCCAACACACAAAACACACACTGCTCCTGAATATGACACTGTTGTCAAAAGCGTGCAGCGTTGTTGTTGTTGTTATTTATATATATATTTTTTGTTATACTATAGCCTGAAAGGGAAATAAAGGGCAAAAACAGACCAAAATAGAAATCCTCTTTGTCTTTCTTCTTCTATCCCTCTCTACAAAAAAATAAAAGTGACTCTCGTTTTAGATCCTCTTCTTCTCCTCTGTCTGCGTTTCTCTTCCTCACTCTATCTCTATTTTCTGTCTCGCTTTTTTCCCACTCAGTAGTCAAACAAAGAAAGGAAAGGAACAGAGCGAGCGCACACACGCGCACAAACACACACAGACATACACAACACACATTTGCTCGCTGCTTTCTCTCTCTCTTTCTCACATACACATGCACAGGCTCTGAGCCCAACCCCCCAGCCTGCCTCCCTCTGATTTTTTTTTTCACTCCCTGCCTTTCTCTAAACAGCACCTCCCCCCTTTCCACCCCCATCCCTCCCTCAGCCTGATCTGGCCTCGTTCTCATTCGTCTACCACCCCTCCCTCTCTCCATCCTTACCCTCCCTCCCTCTGTGTGTCAAACAGATGGGATTGGAGAGCAGAAGGAGCCTCTGTGTTCGCTCTCTACCTCGATATCTCTTCTTCATTAATGTGATGTAAGGCTGAGGGAGCCGTGCTTTGACCTACAGTGCACACACGGATGATGCCAAAAAAATAAAAACACAAATCGATACAGATGCAGATAAACCTTCCATCGGGGTGCGAAAACTCTGCAGAGTGTTGTTGGTGCACAGATGTGAATTTATTACGCCAACATCTTTGCACCAACAGATGTGTGAAGCTGGTGATACGGCTTTAGCATAAAAACCAGCTAACATGTAGCTCAGTGAGAACAATGGCATCCGCGCTCTAAACCTGCAGCAACATGACCACTGGAAGACTCAGCAACTCTGCTCCCACACTCACTGACTTCTGACACCATGTGTTCAGTGTTTTGCTTGAATTTACTACATCTAATTTCTGTTGCTAATTACATCAATTAGATTAGTTTAGATGATTTCTTTCCAAAACACGCCCGATGGCACAAAGCTGGCGAACCAGGAAGTTAGCCTGATACAGATGTTGACAACGGTCAGTTTGGGTAATAATGTCATCATTTAGCTACCGTTTCCTCTGCCAAAACAAACAGTGTGTTGGCTGTGCTGGGTTTCCTTAAAACCTGTCTGATTTGCATCCATTACCTCTTTTCTTGATAGGACTGATAACCAAAACTACAAACATAAGATCCAAATGGTAGAAGACACTGAAATGTCTTCTCACAGGATGACTGTTGTTCTATTTGCACTGCGGTATAGATTTCTCTCTCTTCTTCCACTTTTACCAGTTGTTTTTTCTCCTTTTCTCATTCTTTTATTTCCTTGAGGAAATCAGTTAACATTAGCGGATGCCACCAGATCAATATTACTGAGTATGGGATTTAAGAAGCCAGACAAATGAAAAACCAACCAAATCGATTAAAAATGATATTTAGACTGATACTTAGTCTAATGTAATGTTTCCTTACAATCATCCCGTGTTCAAATATATGTCAGGTCTGTGTGCTTCATGAAATGTGTCAGTACAAAGTGTACTGCGTTAACAGTGGGCACAGTAACTTTGGGTTATACAGAGCTTACAGGCTGGGACAGTGGAACAAATAGTGCCCACTTATCACCATGTTACATGCACACACACGCACACACGCACACACACGGACACTGCATACTTCATATTTCCTTTTCTTCATTGGGAGATATTTCCTATAGCTCACGTTCAGACACATGCACTCTAACACCCATGCGCACACAAAGACAAACAGACACACACACAGACACACAGCATGCCCTCTTGAGTGTCAGCCACGTGCAGGAAGATGGAATTCCAGAGGAGAGAAAAAGTACAGTCGGAAAGCTGGGAGAGATGGAGAGAGAGTGAGAGGGCGGGTGAGGGGTGACGGTATGGAAAATACAGCATGCCGCGGCTGCACTCTCTGACCAGGGCATAGGCTGGAGGAAATATAAGCACTGTGACTGCACTCACTGACTCCTATAGACTGCTCCCCCCCGTCCTCCCTCCCTCTCTCTATAAAGACGCCAGGACACCAGGAGACACAGCTCCAGACTGCATGACCAGAACAGAGAAGTAACGGAGAACACACAGTGAGTAACACTCGAGGCACAACTGAGGACTTTCCGTAAGATCAGCAGCTGAGTATGCACCAGTTGCTGGATGTATCTGCCCTCTCAAAGAGGATGACTTCAACTTCTGGTGCATCGCTCTTACAGATGTGCAGTGCTTGGATACGGATGTTGCATTGAGCATGTGCGTTGATGTGGAAACCAAAGCTGTTTGAAGTGAAAACCTTTCATAAGAGAACAGCTGCAATGGAAATGTATGATGCATTGTTACAGCTGATAACCACCTCTAATTAGTTTGATCTTGGTCTGACATAAATATGTTAAAAGGTCAATTGTTTAAACCTTGCAGAAGCAGTTGGTGTGTAACTCTGTTTTATAGTTTCCATCCACTCAGTGATAAAACATTGCTTCTTTGTCTGTTTTGTGCTGTTTTTACAGATCAACCAACACATGCCTCCATCCTACTCTGTTCTACAGTATAACATTCTGCGTATAATAAACATAATCATTGTTTTTAGAACAGATCCTTCGAGGCATTTAACTGAGGTATTTTGTTGTAAGATGATAATCTGTCAATGACTGTGCCAGTGTGTTCAATTCATGATTGGTGCACAGGAACTGAAATAGCCTTGAGAGCTCCAGCTGTTCAATGCCGGAAGAATGTTGTTTGAAAATGTTATATTTATGTGTTCATTTCAGACTTCTACCAAGAGACATGTAAACATTACTCTGTACAGGGAATGCAAAGAAACGCTTTCTGAGCAAAGCCAACATGCACACTACCTTCAAAATATGTTGTGCGGTTGCATCTGCACCCTGATTGATTACACAGGGACGGAAATCCAATATCACTGAAGACAAAACAACAAGCAACTAAAATACTAAGGAGAATGTTTGCCTTATTATTTATAACTTGAATTAATCAACGTCATGTCGACACCTACTGAATGTAAGTAGACTTGACAGTGCACAGGCACTACTAAAACGTGAGAAATCAGCAAACTACTGCAGAAACACCTTAGTCCCAACTTCAGGCAGAAAAGGTCAGAGCCATGATTCAAACCAACAAAAATGTTTCCTCACTGAGCCACCACTGGGCAACAAATGTTTTGCTCCAGGTGAGGCTTGAACTCACAACCTAATGCTGCAGTTTAACAAGTACTCTGCACCAGTAGAGCATACTGTATACTGTACACCAGCCAATGTTTTTTGTTTTTCCATCCTTCATTTCTTGTCTACTGCCTGAGGCACTCAGTGTACTGTAATTAACCATTGCACAAGAACAAAATGAAATAACACACTCACAGAGCAGCTGAAATGTTCTTCATGTAAGATCACAAGACGAGTTTTTTGTTCAGTCAAACTTTAAATTTGACTTTGTCTCAAGATCTCATTGGGAATGTCTCTACTGTCACTTCCGACAGGTGATAATTGCTTCATGACAGCAGCTGCACTATGTGTGTCAGTGTATGCATATAGAATGCTTTCACCCAAAAATTAACCCTGAGGCAAAGACTGTAAATCAGACTTTGACAATTTCTCTGGTTAAACGGGGGCAAACAAAGCAAAGTAAAACAAGGTGAGTCGATGACAGAGAAAAAAGAGCGGAGGAAGAAACCACCCAGAGAGGGAGGAGGGGCAGAAGGAGAGAGGGCCAGTCAATATGGTGGCACATTACATAATTCTCTCACTGTATTGATTTATCGCCTTGCTGATTTGGCCCCTGGCCAGCGTGCAAAAGCATTTATAATATTTGAGTTGGAGCCCAGACAGAGAGCGCAAGGGAGAGAAAGAGAGATTTAGATGGTGTGGGCAGATAGATGTGACTGATAGAGAGGACAGTGAAAAAGAGAGAAAGAGAGGTAGAAACACAGAGGGTGAATAATAGCTGGGAATTTTGGGATGCAGCCAAAGTGACACAGATAAAGAGTGGAGAGAGACAGAGGAAGCAGCGAGAGATAATGAAAACAGACAGAGGGAAACAAAGCATTAAAGATAGTGTTTAATTGTGCGAGACGGAAATAACCAACATTTGAGGGAGAGCAGACAAGTGTGAACAGTGCTGAGGCGGAGTGACAGATCGAGGGAAGATGGCAAAGAAGAATGTGTGTCAGTGCACTGCAGGTTAGACTTGTTGCTGTAGTCGGCACTCTTACATAAGAGCCAGCAGCGCTGGGCGCACCGGATCTGCAGGACAGACTGGGTTTAGAGCACACAGTATGTCTTCAAACAGTCTACAGTCTACAGGAACACAAAGTGCCTGTGGCCACATATGCTGGACATAAACTACAGCAGCACTCACGGGGCCACCCTCAGAAAACATCCACACTAGCTTGCTGAGTCTGAATATACACTCACGCTCAGTTTTGGCTCTTCATGCACACACTCAAGAACTTGAGGGGGCAGCTTGTGGGACACACAGTAAGTTGATGTCATGCAACACTTAACGTGTCAAAGAAAGCCTTAAAGTGTGCACGGTTATCACTCCTTACCCCTCTCTTTGACAGCAGGCTCTTCACCCTTCACCTTTCACCTTTAAGTGTGACTGCTCAGAGCAGCTATAAACATTTATGTCTTCAGACGTGTTGGGACAACATGTCACATGAACAGAGCTCTTGTGAGGATGGGAAAACACAACTCCTGTCGCAGTAAAGAACACAACTTCACAGTGCAGATGTCGACAGTATTCTGGTTATAGGTCAAATTTAACACCTGTGTTTAAACTGGGTTTTCTGCTCATTGAGCTTTCTGATATCACAAACAAAACCATGCAAATCTTCATCACCATCTAATTTGTGGGTCTGGACATACCAAAACACAGCAGGAGAGAACTGAGGTCTCACTGCCTGAAACTCAACAAAGCAACTGGGCCAGATGTTGGCTGCTGTGACGTACAGACTGAAAACTACAGAAGGACAAAGAAGAAGAGATTAAGATGTTTGTAATAAGAATGTGAGTTGTTTTTTCACATGTGCAGTGTGTTTGCTTCATTAATATTCCCTTCTTTATGACTCCTGTCATACAGGAGCATCAGGGCCTCTCATCTCTCCTCCTCATCCTCCATCCTTTCTTTCCCCTCCGGCTCTTCCTCCTTGTTGGGACATCTCTCTTTCACACCCTCTCTCTCCATCTTTGAATGTACTACAGACGGATGAGGGGAAGGAAGCGGAGATAAAGGCAGAAAACTAGATTAATGGGCTGAATGGAGCCCAGAGAGGGAGAGGAACAGTGAGAAGATGGAGGAAAGAAAAAAGTGGAGTGAGAGAGGGAGAGGGAGGCTGAGCTAGAACAGGCTTTCCTTGTGCTAGTGTGAATAATTTACTTTATTCCTCTCTCTCTCTTAAAAGATATATTCCAGATATATTCAACTGGGGGGGGTTAGAGCTGATTAATTGCCAATTAATGTTTAACGAGGTACAGCTGTGTTCAATTAACACTGGTTTAGGCACTGTCTCTCCCGACACCCCTCCTCCCTCTGTCTCTCCCCCATTGAATATCTCTGCTTCCCCTTCTGCTGTTGATTCCCCACCACAGCAAGTCTCACTCAAGGGAGCCATGGAGAGAGAGAGAGAGAGAGAGAGAGAGAGAGAGATAGAGAGAGAGGGGCTGAGCCACTGGAATGAAGCAGACTGGAGACGACACTACTTGATCAATTGCTGCTCAGTTAAAAGAGAAAAAAAAGCAGCTGACTTTTTATGGTCAGTGATAGATTTGTCCAACAATGTGTGTGGATGCAAGCGTGTCAGAACCAGGCTGGAACATCTGGGCTGCTGTGGTAACCTCCTGACATGTCAGCTGGTTCTCTGCAGGAGTCCCAGTCATGACAACACAGTGTCCCTTAGTCTTGTTGTCTTTCATTCCCTAAAATGTCAATGTCCTTTAGCTGTTGGACTGTTTTTGGTGTTCAGGCTCCAGTTTAATTACAGAAAAGTTAAGGGATAATGATGATGACGACGACAGGATGGTTGCTGTTCATAGTCTTTGCGGTGGATATTCCAGTCTGACATTAAAGGGCTGTATTCATTACCTTTCCAATTCATTCAAACTGACTCATGGAAAATACCATATTTACATTTCACTTTTTTTCTACATTTTAAAAGTTTGCATAAAATTCACTTGGCAGCCGGATGTAAGCAGATCAAGAGTGGAGGGTGGTCAGGCTGGAGAGAAAATCTCAGATCAAACTAAACTTGTTTGACTGGGAACAGAGTCCATGCTGGCAGAACATTTGACCACCATGACCGTCAGAAAGCTGACAATGTATTGACCACACACACACACGTGGCAGGTCTGTGTATTACGTCTAGCTGCACTACATGAGAGAGAAGCAGTTACCTTGACAAAATAAGTCAACTTTAGCCCAACAGCAGAACAATAACTGATAGATAATCACTGATCTATTACTTTCTTTTTCATTCTGAAGGATCTGAAACTGTAAACCTTGTGATTGATATTCACTGTTTAATATAATTAACTAATGGTCTATTTGTAACCCACACACCTGTATACTTGTGTTCTGCTAGGTGTCCTCCTGTCCTAGCTTGTATTATTTTCATCCAACACTCCATGTGATGCCTGTGCAATCTGTTAACCGATCATAGTCGCCTGGTTTGATGCTGCCTGCAATGTGTCAAGGTGGTGAAGTTGTTAAATGTCAAACTGTTACCTTTTTTGTGTCATTTGAAGTTGCCAACAACAGAAAAACCCCTGGAGTAGCTTTAAAAATGTAACAGCACGTGACACAGATTTCATCAGTTCTGAGCGCAGGCACGGTGTATGTTGTGATGTGAAATGGATTCAGCACAGACTGCTGGTGAACTCATTGGCATTGAGACATTTGAATTCTCCACCATGCCTCCATTTGCCCAACTCCCTCTGCAAGCAAGGACCCACAGGGCTCACAAGTTTGATGCCTTTTTTTCCCCTGCCTCTCATCCTCCTTTTTCTTTATCCCGCCTTATCTCTTTCTTCCCTCCGTTCATCTGATTCATCATCTGCCTGGAGCCTCTCTCCCCCTCCCTCTCCCCCTCCCTCCCTGTGTCTGCCTCTGTCCAGGAACATCACTGGTCTCAATTCAGATTTGTTGCACTGTTGGTGGGTACAAGACTGCAGAACCTGTCTACCCTGACTAGTTCATGGCCACAACACATAAATACACACATGCACACACAAACATAGGACGGCCATGCCACATGTAAATATGATAGTGGCAAAGTGAAAGGAGACCCAGAGCAACAACAGATGCAAAGTATCACATCTGCCTGGTGGAGTGAGTGTGTGTGTGTGTGTGTGTGTGTGCGCGCGCGCGCGTGTGAGCGGTGGTGTGTGACTGTCTGTGTGTATGTGTGCCCCTATTTTCTGTTGTTGCTCTCAGTACATTCTGAAACCTCCACCCATCTGTTCACAAA
>OMNW01035393.1:5839-19115 GCA_900303245.1 Selene dorsalis | reverse complement strand
ACAGCCGGTTTAAAAGAAGCAATCATTCACTAATCACTCTACTGGCAAATAGAGGAGGAAGGAGGAGAGAGGGAGTGTGTGTGTGTGTGTGTGTGTGTGTGCGCGCGCACACGCGTGTGAGCGGTGGTGTGTGACTGTCTGTGTGTATGTGTGCCCCTATTTTCTGTTGTTGCTCTCAGTACATTCTGAAACCTCCACCCATCTGTTCACAAAGGAGAGAGTGTGAGGAAGAGAGGAGAGGTGGGAGCACGCAGAGCTGGCTATCACTCTTCATACCTGCTCCTCCTCTTCCTCTTTATCTGCTGTCTTTCTTTGTCCTCTACCTCCCTGCTCGTCTCCTTCTCTCTCCTCCTCTGCTTTCTTATCCTCCTCTCCTCTAATCCCTCCTCCTCCTCCTCTCCCTCCTGCCTGTCTCTCCTCTCCACGTCTTTCATCTTCAGATTCAGGCAGAGAGGAGTTCAGCTTCCTCTAAAGACCCAGCAGGTGTGTGCTGTGTCTAATTGTATGTAAGTGTGTAAAATGTGCTTTAAAGTCCTGCACATGAGAGATTTTCTTTCTACTAAGTCACAGTGTGTCTGTGTTTGTAGCCACTGTATGTGTGCGTTAGCTCTGTGTGTTAGATATCTTGTTTCCTCAGGAGACACCAGGCCCATTTCCACTGTCTGCTGTAGCCAACCAACCCAGCAGTGCATCGATAATCTATTAGGGTAGAAATACACACACATACACACCCATCCAGACACACACACACACACACACACACACACCCACAGACACGCACAGATATGCTTGTTCTTCTTACCTGCCACTGCTGTGCACACTCGAGGCATGTACTGGGTGGAACTGGGTGGGCCAGATATCGCCTGTACCTGAAAAGCAAGCAGAACACAGAAATAAGAAATGACACACGTACATACAAACATTCAGCTGCATTTCATTTCATTTCATTTCATTTCAGAACCAAGGGCATGACTCTGCTGCTCTGAAAGCCTCCACTCTTGCAGTTTCAGGTTTTACACCAGCGTTAGGTAGCTGACTGTAAGGATTTGCTCCCCATCAGCCCCAGGACTATCGGCAAGACTTGGCACTGATGTTATAGGTGATAAGGCATGGCTCCCGGCCAGTGTTCCTGTTCATCAAGGAGCTGGATGGGATTATGCAAGCTGCTCAAGTTTTCCTCACCAAACTCATAAATATGTCTTTATGCGTGCCACTTTGCAGATACGATCAGAAAAAAACCTGGCTCCACACAGGAACGTCCACACACTTCTGGCAATAAAGGGTTTAGGTCAAAACTCAGCTGTCTCACAGGTATCTGAAACTCAAGTGCAACGTTTCCTTGACTCCTTTTTATGACCCACACCTCAATATTCATGCTGGTATCAAAGAAACATTGCTCAGGCATTATAAATTAAATTGCTTGATCAAGGTCCATGCTAATATACTGTTATTTGTGCTTTGATGCTTCTGTACTTGTGCTGATGAGTGAAGTATTAACAGTGTACTTAATAGTAGGAACACATATGGCTCATGTACAGAGTTAGACGCAAAGTAAGTCACAGCCAGAAAATTAATCAACAGCAAAGACAAGACGATGTAGCAGAACAGATGAAGAGACATTTTGAAAATACACAAGATCTGATGTAATTCTCCCTGTAGATATGAAAACACACATGCACGCACACACACAGATAAAGTGAACAGAACCCAATGTACTGACCGACCTCAGAGTGATAGTGATTACAGCTGCAAGACAAGACGTGCACTAACTGTCATTATATCCTCAGACATGAACACGCGCGCACACACACTTGGAGAAATATTGACAGACAGGCACAAATAACACACGACCAGACAAAAATACATGAACAAGATACCCACATGATGTAAGAACGTGCAATATCAGACATCACCATAATTAAAGCTAAAGCCTGTTCATCGACCACTTAAGTAGGACAGGAGGAGCTAAGCCCCAAAGATGCGGCTTGTTTACAATAACACAGCTATACACAGATACTGTAACAGCATTTTAAACACCATCCTGCAGCCGACCTATATTTATCAGAATAGCTACCAGGGTTTTGTGCCATATAAAGAGGGTCAAATAAAGTCCAGGGGGATTGTGGGGATGTTGCAGTGCTAGCCTGATACAACAAACTAAAAGACTGTAATTATATACTGAGGGAAAAAAGTGATGAGTTTGATAAGAATCTTTTTTCAGTGAAGTACCCCCCTGTGAAATATTTTTTCAGCCAAGTACCCCCTACCCTGTGTAAAGCATTTTTGGAACAAAAGACGTAAAACACAGCACTGTCATCAGTGTCTGATTTATGTAACTTTATAACTGTGTAAAACACTGGTGATTTGTAGTGGCCTCTGAACTATTTGGAAATAAAAAAGAAATACAGACCAACAAATAATCATCTTGATTATATATAAAGATTTGTGCACATAAAAATAATCAACCCAAAATGCCATCTTTTGGGATTATAATAAATATCTGTTCTCAAAGTGAATTCATGAAATAAAAAAAATAAAAAAATCCAGACAGTACTGCTTTGCAAGCCAGTCTGTGTCCTGGAACAAGGTGGCAGGGGGGTTGTGCTCAATCAGAAAGTTGTGTACTTCGGATCATAATTCCAACAGGTTGGGAGCCAGAGCACTTCTGTGTGTGTGTTTTCACTGAGGTGGGGAAACAGATAGTGGCCGTGACTTTATGAAGCTGATCACTCTGATGCTGTCGTTCAAAATCTCATGTAACACTGACCTGAATTCATAACGTTTGCTCTAGAAACACTGTTTTGCGTACATGTTTTGTGTTGAGATGCTGCTGGAGATGAGCTGGCTTTATGCCACTGTTTGCTAACTTCTCCCCACAGAAAACACGAACACGATGCCTCGAGTGGGTTGCAACGCGTGACATAAATCCCTTCAACACATATTCTTCTGAATACTGCCGGGACTTTACCGGCTCTGGTTTCTCCTTCTTTACCACTTGTCCCTCTGTGTTTCCAGCAGCGCTGCTGCAACATCAACCACGACTCTGTTGTTTGATTGACAGGCGATGCCATGTGGCAAATGGTAGGTTGGGCCAAACCATCCTGGTATGGGGGAGACTCAGGGGTTTTTAGGATAATGAAATGAAGTAGTCCACTGAATATAAGATTTAGTTCGTAACTTTACACTAATATTTTATTGAAATATCCATTAAATAATTGTTTCTAATGGATTTTTGAATTTATATATTTTTTAAATATATATATATATTTCAACTCTCACGTACCACCAGGAGTGCCTTCAAGTACCCCCATTTGAGAAACACGGTCTTAGGGGTTATATTTAGCATCAGTCTGATTTGTCATGCAGCCAATCCTATGGTACTGACACAGGTACTATATCAGTACAAAAATGATGGTACAACTGTGAGCTGGTAATTTGATATCAGTTCACTTGTGATTAAAATGTGAATATCTGCTGTGTATTGTGGGTTTGATGAAATCAGTCAAGCAATGAAGTGTTTCCCTCGTGCTTCACCATCACTTTTCTGCCGCTGATCACCTACACTGCTCTGATTTCGAAGAATGAGTGGGTCCTGGAGGATTTCATACACTCGTCAACAAAACAAGTCCAAGATAACAGGTGCTGTCATGCTCACACTGTGCAAATGAAACCATTAGTAACCTGTTGATTTTAATGAGTGTGTGAAATTTTAGGAGCAGATCTCATAATTTTCCAGAGCAGGTGTGGCGCTCAATGAATGCAGGGGAATTACTGGAGAGGAAGGCCAACAGTGCAGCTCCGAGGCTCCAAATGCAAATGATTCATTCAGAATCACTAAAAATTGACAGTACTGCCGACACATCACTTCCAACTAGGGAAGTGAGAATAAAAAGCTTGAAAATAAACTATTGTTGAGCCAGCAACCCCTGCTGGCACCAAGGTGCACTTTATTATCTGTGGCTCCTTCAATTTGTAACTGTTTTGAAAGAAGCATAGAGACAAACCCTGAATATTCCCAGACATCCTTTGCCTGGAATTCACTACCGGAGACAAGAGTGTAGGCTACCATCAAATACTATGACAGACACACACACAAGTAACAGAATCCTATTTAGGCCGTTGTATTGTATTGTCAATTTTTATCACCTTACTAAACTGAAAAGAATCATTCTGTCCCAAATTCAAACCTCCAAGTACAAAATCCAAGCAATCATTTCAGGTAAACCCTGAAATATTCCATCATCTACCATTTTCCTCTTTGGATAATCCCTGGATTCCTGCCTTTTGGAATTCCTCCACAGATTATCCCTTCATTTAAACCACTCCAGGGCCAAGGAGAGGGGAGGTGGGGAAGGAAGAGAACAAGGGAGGTAGAGAGGAGAGGAGTCTTGTTTTAAGATACTGGGAGTGTGTGAATCTTGCTGGGCTTGCAGTTCCCCTGCAGACATGTTTTGTGTGCGTTGAGGAATGCATTCCCTCCATCCCTCTGTTGTCCATCCCCTGTCTCCTTCCTTTCCTTCTCCTCCTTACTTTCACCTTTTCTAGGGAACAGAGATATGTAGGTAGACACTGTCAGCCAGGCTAACTCACAGCAGCTCCCATGATCTGCCTGACAACAGCCTGAGGGTGCACACATGGGCACACAAAACAGACGCACATGCATAGTCACAACAGAAGAGGAAGGAGAAAAAAGAGACCAAAGAGGGGCCTCGGGATGGAGCCTTGAGGCACTCCAACCTGGTGCAGCAGCAGCAGCAGCAGCAGCAGCAGCAGCTTCCTCCAGCTTTGTGCCCAGTAAAGCCAGCTGACCAATGTTTAGTTGCTGCTCCACTCTGGTTTGCTAACTGCCTTTGTAAGGAAGAAAACAATGAGTAGCCCCCCGCTCTATAATTTTCAGGGGAGTTGGCTCATTCCTCTGCGTGGAATGTACAGTGGGAGTAGGTTGCATTTCATGACTGGGTGGAAAGATTGGTGACATCGGAGGGGGGGTGGGGGTTATCCGGCTAGAGTGGGGCTGCGTTGAGGAAAGGGTGAGCGAGTTTAGCAGCTATTTTTAGATGACATGTCATTTTGAACTCATGGTCTGTTCCTGTGTTGTGGTCAAGGAAGGAGAAGTGGACTCTTACTGTCGATAAGGTTAAACCATGCAATGATGCACGTCAATCACAATCTATCAACCAAACCTAAGCTGTAGTCTGACCCAGTGCACACAAAGAAATCCACAATTTAACAAAAAAGCCATGTAAACACAGGGCAGGTTAAACACAGCACATTCAGTCAATCCAAACTACAGAGGTTGCAGCCGACAGACATCTCCAATAAATAAGTAAAAATCATGGAGGCTACGGAGGCTTTCTGAAATGCACATAAAAGCATATGCAAACAGCCACACAATCACTCAGTCTCTAAACCACCACCCACTCAATCCCACTGTCACCTTACTTAACCTACACTGCACAGCAATAGCTGTGAAAGAGTGTGGGAGAAATACAAAATGGAGAGGAAGAAGAAAAGCAATTCAAGATCGGCTCGTCTCAGTGAGCCACCGCAACGCCTGATATGAAAGGGAATCAAAGAGAGTCAGAAGAAAGGGGGAAGATGGAGAACATATGGTGTGTGAAGACCTAGTTTCCTTCCCCTTCCCTCATCTTCTCTGTCTCCCCTCATCTCACACACCTGGGACCATAACTCCTCGTGGAATCAACACCCAACTAAAACTCTACCTGCTTTAATTAGTTGTCTCTCTTTCTCTGCGCTCCCTCCTCCATCCATATGCTCCCATCTCTCTGTCGCCTTTCTACAGTTCTTTTCTCCAGTCTGCTCCATCTCTTTGTCCCATCATCACCATGTCTTACTAACTTCAATTTCTTTTCTTTTTTAGATTCTCCTATCTCTACACATTTTCCTATTTAATTATTATTTCACAATTACTATTAGACATCAAAGTGGTGCGTAAAATATTAACACGTAGCTCTCACACTGTACAGATGTATTTGTCTGGTGTGAGATGTGACTATTTCCATATTTCCTATAGGAGAACACAGAGAGCTCCACATGACAAACAACAGGTCCAACTAAGGGTGTATTCAGACTTGTGGCTCGTTACAATTGTTGCATTTTTCTTTTGGGTCATTTGTGTTGACAGGGTAACAGTCCAAGCGGTCCAAAGTTGTAAAAAAAAATACCATGTGATAACCAACTGTCCTCTGAGACCAGCCCTTCTAAGCGATCTCGGCCCGACTGTTCTATTCCACATCAGAGCGTGATTTCTGTCTTTGCATATGACCAAACGAACCGACCTCTGGGGTGAAACCCTCCCTGTTCCAGAGCAACTGCTCCAAACGAGCCAGGTCTGAATACACCATAAGACACAGATACTAGAAATACCTAGAATACCTAGAATACTGTGAACACAGGTCCATACAGGTGAGGTATTAAAACTTAATGGAGTCTGTGCAATTGTACCATACAATACACCATATAATTTAACATATACTTGGGGCCATTTTAAAAACCTTTTTATTTTACATAAGAAATGATAAGTCATTCAGAGAGTGTCTCAGCTGGACAGGATGTGCATCACTCTAATGTGTATACGTAATCTTATTGTGCTCTACCCTTTAGCAATAGTAATTAGTTCTAAGTGGAGATCTGCAGCATTGCTACAGAAATGCTACCAGGCCCCATGCACAGTGGTTAGACTGCTGGGATGACTCAATCGTGATTTAGACACATAAAGTTGCCAGATCCACATCTATGGAGAAAAGTGCAGCGGCTGAAAGTGGCTACTGAGTTGGCTTTGATGTGTGCAACCTGACCTCAAAAGGGACATGTCATTATATGAGCAGTGTGTCTGAGAGGGACACAGACAGGGCATGGAAGAATTTATTGCTTACTTAAATCACAGTGACCTTAAACCTGTAAGCCCACATCAAAGTTGTCTGCATGCTATGTACTACATGCACTAACTCTCTCATTAAATGGGCAAACAGAAACATACCTTTATGAATACCACGTGTAAGAAAAATGATCTACTTAAGAAAATGCACACAAATTCAGGAAGAATTATAACACTTGTTAGAACCGTTGAGAACAATGATACAGCCCCCTGGGAGGAGAGAAACTGAAGAAAAGACAAAAAGCTGTGAATAAATGTCAAAACTGGGTGAAGAATAACAATAAAAAGCTAAATGTCTTATAGGGACGAGAGTAGCCTACCACCTTGTGATTTATGATTCCTAATAAGGCCACAGCTCACTTGAGTTCATGACAGCCATTATTATGAGTTATAGTACTTTTAATGAGAGCCGTGGTGCTGTCCTTTCAGACTGGCTCAGATCTGTAACAGTGAAATAATGCAGACAGAAACGGAGAGACACAAAGGCAAGAAAGCAAAACATGACCAGTCACTGGCCGTCACAAATTACAGGGACAATGGCACCCTACACTGAAAAGCCTCTAAATGATTCTGGCAAGGCCATTGAGTCTATTTGAAAAGGAGCAAGTGTGGATTCGATGTGGTAAAGTTCTTCAAGTTAGGACATGTTCTACAATGAAACAAATATAAAGTTTAATAAAGATCTCTTTGTTGGGAAAATCGAGGGAAAGCTGCATCTAAAATGTGCCTTTCAGTTAGTTTTGTCACTGTGCATCATGGTACGTCATGTGAGAGGATGAATCTACAGTGGGTGATGTTCTGCAAATGAGGCTTTTTGTACTAATTAGAGCATGGAATGCAATGAAATTCGGTGGGTGGAGACGGCCAAATGACGCAAGTGCTCTAAATCAGCCTGAGAAGGAAAATCCCACAACTGTGTTCAATATGCTGCAGCATGTGTTGTATAGTGGTTTGAACTCCATTTGGACTGCTTAGTAGTACTTGTGCCAGTGCACATTTGTTAACTTCTCCTCCTTTTGCCTGGTTGCTAGGAGACCTGCTTTGGGCACGTGCAGAGGCCTGACTATCTGACCTGACCTTTGACCTCACAGAGCTCTAACCCCGATGACCTCAGCAGTGGTCTGGCACTTCATCTTCTGACCACTCCCACCTCACTGTATGTGTGTGTAGATGCACACCAAGTGGGTGTGAGCGAATATGTGCGTGTGCTTTTCATTAGCTCGACATGGCTTTTTGCTGAGCTGTTTAAGAAGCTTCTCCACATCCACAGAACGATACACATACATGCTGGACTGGCCTCAGGCTTTTAGGGGCCTGGGGCACAATTTAGCTTTAGGGCCCCGTCCATACCATCAGTCAGGTATCATCACCGGGAACTTTATAGAGTTGGTTCTATGTCTTATGGTTAAATGTTGTAGAGCACCTCCATTTTCCAGCATTTACTTAAATATGATTTCATGTCTTAGTGTTTTTGAAATTGGAGCACACAAAAAAATAGAAAAACACACTTGTATTCTTTCTACGAAAGAAATGAAATGTTGCTGCGATCTCGTTCCAACACTGATTCAGACGTTCCCATGAATGTGCTGCTCTGTCCAGTCTACCACAGAGCAGGCTCATAGGGTCTTGGTCTGGGGACAGTGCTGCTCCTGCATCATGTGAAGCTTCTGGGGGTTGTTCTAATACACTACTCACAAAAAGTTAGGGATACTTCAGAATGCACCTAAATGCACTATAACCTTTACATTCAGGATTGAGACAGGGTGTTGTCAGAGGAAGGTGTCCACTGAGCTTAGAGTGTCACAGAGTGTCATCAGCAGGTTGGACAGAGACACAGAGAGACTGGAAGAGTCACAGAAATGACATTTGAATATCCCTAACATTTTGTGAGTAGTGTATTTCTGAAGAACACTGTATGCTGAGGATTCACAGTTATGAAAAAGTTGCTCTGCAAGTAGGTGGAGCTGGACAGTGTTTAACTCTGAACTAAAATCTGCACCAGGAGCCATGGATGCTGTGTGGAAACACAACTAAGTGGGCTATGAAACACAAAACACACTCTTCCTGGATGCCTCTAGGAAAAGGTGGAGATTTGGGCAGTGGCCTTGTTTGCCCCCACAAAAACACAGAGACATCTAGGGGTGCACATCAATGCAGAGGCACAGAAAAGGCAGAACTGTGGGTTAGAGTATCACAGACAACCAACATTATTCCACTGTACAAATAAAGCCCAGCAAAAACACACACACACACACACACAGAGGAAGAGGGAGACAGAGAGAGAGAGAGAGTAGTGTGTATGTGCCTGTGGTGTCATTCTGTCTTGCTAGCAGCAGACACAGGCTCGCTGGGGAGTCGTCACGCCTTTATTTATTCATCAACCTTCTGGGAACTGGCAGCGAGAGACAAGGTCAATACATTATTGCACACACACATGCGCACAAATGTACGTTCATGCACATTCCACCTATGGAATGACCATACAGCAGACTTTTTTTGAGGGTACATCCACCAAACTTTGCTGAAATGACTCCTCCTGAACTGGCGTCACACTACACACACACACACACAAACTCTGTGTTGAGAGACTTGTTGGCTGACTGGACCACGATTTGGAGCCCAGAAAGCACACAGACCCTATTAAACGCTGCCGGATCTGCAACACACACCCTGTTAAATGCGATCAGCTGAGTCAGCACAGCAAGAGAGAAAAGACAGGAGGTTTAGACAAAACGAGTGCTGTAACCAGGAGACACACAAACACACACACACACACACGCACACACATGCACACACACACTCAGACATAAAACTTTACTCATGTCTTATTACATGCCTGCATATGCAGAGATGTGTTTACAATGAGAGAAACACACAGGAAACAAAGGAAACTTGTGAACACAAAGGAGCAGTCACACACACACGCACACACACACAAGTTAAGGGAAAATAAGCATGTGCATGTGTTATTTCGCATCTGGCTCCTCTTAGAGCAAGACACAAAAGAAATAGTGTGTGTGTGTGTGTGTGTCTGTCTGTCATTTGGTCATTGCTTTGATAGCTGGAAAATGAAGAGGAGGGTTCAGCCATGTATCCAGACGAGAGAGAAAGAGAGAAAGAGAGGGAGAGAGAGAGAGAGAGAGAGGGAGGAAGAAAGAGAGAGAGAGAAAGAAAGAGAGAGAGAGAGAGAAAGAAGGAGGAAGAAAGAGAGAGAGAGAGAGAGGAAGAGAGAGACCAGCCACTGTCAGATACTCAAACACAAACCAAATGCAGCTGTTCAGCGTCTGCCTGAGAGGCACGTGACACACACGCACACACGCACACACGCACACTGTAATCCACACACATCAAAAGTCTAACAGACACTGTAGCAACAGAGAAAAACATATACTTTTGTTACTCGGGCAGTGAACAAGTGTGTGAGACTTTTTTCACCACCACGTGCACCAGTGGAAATCCTCAATTTGAGTGTGTGTGTGTGTGTATGTATGAGTGTGTTTGGCCCGTAGTGACTCGTGAGTCACCTAGTGGGTTGTGGGTCTGACTGTGGGTTAAAAATAGCCCTGTGTGTCAAACATGGTTACAGAGTGATGATGAAACAACTGACTGTACCAGCTGTTCACACACATTGTTCTGGACACACACAGCTCCATAAAGTCACTATCCTCACTCACTGCACAAACACTATTGCTCTGTCTCTCTGTGATCAGTATACGTGAGAGTTGGGGCGTCAGGCTGTCTAATCTTACTTGCCCCCGCTTTATCTGCAGGACACCCCTCTGGTAGTCTCACCAGATCACAGAGAGGGAAAAAGAGGAGGGAGGGGGGTGATGGGAGAAGGAGGACACAGAGATGAAGGGAGGGTGGCTGACCTGAGCGTTTGATGTTAAAGTTTGGAGCCGACCTAGGGAAACTTCAAACACTGCATAGCATTAAAAAGATTATATTGCTTGTGCACGCACACACTTTTCTTCACAAGCGTATGTGCACACACACTCAGACAGCAACTCCCAGTCCACAACAAGATAGCATGCCCTTGAGACAACGACAGAAAACAAAGAAAGAGAAAAAAGAGAGAGAGACCTATTATCTGCCCTTTGGTCAATCTCTCCTTTGTCTGCAAAGCAACTTAAAAAACTGATCCTGAGCCAGTCTTAGTCTGCTTTGTAAAGAAGAAGTGACCTGAAGGAACAGAAAACAATCCTGTATAAGTCTGGAACATCTATGAGACAGAAAATGTCAGAATAATCTAATATAAAACGTTCAGTAGCCTCAACAGAATGGAACCGAAGCCTGTAATACACACACATATGATGTGATTCATCTGAACTATACTGCAGTGTTACAGAGGTACAGCATGGAGCTATGGGTCTGTATGTTAATGTGCTAAGTGCTGATTAGAAGGCATGTTGAGACAGAAACTGTTAATATAAGTTAGTCTAGTTTTTGTACGGGTGTGTAATATGCTACACTGTACTATATACTCACCACCTCATCATTATCATCATTCATGGGGGGGGAGGCTACTGTAACTCAGATAATAAAGTGGATGAGGTCCAACAACTCAAGACCACGCTGGCTTCTCCTGTCAGCCAAAAACACAAGCCTGAGGCCACGGGGAGAACAAGTTCATCAGAGCTGG
This sequence comes from Selene dorsalis, assembly GCA_900303245.1. NCBI lineage: Eukaryota > Metazoa > Chordata > Actinopteri > Carangiformes > Carangidae > Selene > Selene dorsalis. The sequence continues at coordinate 7,575 of OMNW01035393.1, read as the reverse complement.
ACAGTACAACGTAGCCTGATCTGGGTAATCTCAATTTCTGCTGAAGAAGATCGAAGTCAGAATTAGCCACAAACAACATGAATCCATGGAGCGAACCTGTGTTCATGTGTGGATTTGATCCACTAACTCAGTAAAGTTGCCATGTGAGCTAAGATGACTCTTCCTACAAATACATTTTCATCTGTTTTCACTTTAAATTTTAGTTTGTTTCTACTCTCACTCATCAAAATAACCCAGAGCCTCAACACAGAGTCAGACCAGTAGAGTCACACTGAGGGCCAAAGCATGCCACACAAATGATTTGTACAATATGTTGTTTGACCAAATATGAAAATAAAAGTCTCTCTCCAAAAAGTTGGCTATCACAGATGGTGTGGAGATGAGGGTAACAGCTCACATTTGGACAGCTCTCCCTTAAAGGCATTCATGATGCCTTTGATGCAATCCTGTTTATTATCTCTAGCTCTACACCTAAACAATCACTACATAAATTGGGCATGCTCGTTGGATTGTTGTTTCACTAACGTACATTATTGTTGTATCTCTGAAATCTAGAAAAATCGGAGAAGTGTGGACAATGGGACGCTCTGCAGGCCGTTTTATTCTTTTACCACCCACTGTTTTGTCCATGGAGCCCTACAACTATGGATAGTCATACACGTCAGTCATTTTTTGTCATTTTCAAATAAATGGCTGTTGTAAAATAAACCAATTACTGTGTGGATTACACAACTGAAATCTAAAATATGTTACCATCAGGCAGGAGAGTGTTAAAATAAAACACAGTGCTTTTGTAAAACACCAAGACTTCTAAGCATTAGTATCCCCCACAGAGAGGAAGAAACATTCAACTACAGCACATTAAAAATAATTCAGAGGACTGAAAACTAGAGGTGAATAAAACTAGTGTGCTGTGTCAGCTCACTGTGGGTATGTTTGCTTGTATGTAAGTTCTGCACCATGGTTTGTGTATGTGTGTGTGTGTGTGTGTGTGCTGCTCTTTCATGTGAGGTGTGAAGCTTGTGGTTTAGGAGTCATTACAAGACAGGCAAAGTGACAGACGGAGTGGTAATTAGAAAGTTGTGGGAGAGAGAAAATAATGAAAAGGAGTAAACAAAGCAAAGATGAAAAGGTTGAGAACTGTATCAAGAGGGAGAGAGAAAGAAAGTCAAATAGTGCAAATGAGAAAGATAAATAAATCAAAGTTGAAAACGAGGGTACAGGCATAAAGGGAGAGTGACAAAGAGAAAGAGTGAGAAAGAACCACTCATCTCCTCATAAAGTCAACCAGATTTGTTAGTGGCAGCACCGTGGGTGGCTGTGGAGGATGGAGCACACACTCACTGAGTGATGCATGCTAGCTGTTCTGAGCCTAGTGGCTAGTGCTATAGCCTTTATTGGTTAGGCAGCTGGTTTGATGTGGGGCCCACACACAGCGACAGGATGACAGACACACTGTAATACGCATACTGCAGAGGGAGGGGGGCACCTACGAGTGGGTGTGGGAAGGTGTTCAGCTGGGTTGTATGTATGTTTAAACAGGAAAAGTGAGAATGCACGTTGATTTGTGTGTGTGCGCTTGCATGCGTGTATGTGTGTGTAGTGTAATGAATGTAAAGTGGGTTGGAATGTGTGAGAGAGCATGTGAGAAAGAGAGAGAGAGAGAGAGAGAGAGAGAGAGTGTGTGTGTGTGTGTGTGTGTGTGTGGTGTGTGCACACATGTGAATGTACAGGAG
>OMNW01035391.1:23658-35659 GCA_900303245.1 Selene dorsalis | reverse complement strand
CTAAGTGGCTAGTTTATAGATTTTGGATTTCTTTCTTTTGCTTTCTCGACTGACCTCACTATATTTGGGTCCCTAAGTTGTCATGGTTTGTCTCCTGTTCATGTCCTGTTTTTTTGTTTGTTTGTTTTTTTATATATTTTTTGGGCATTTTTATTTGCCTCAGTGTTTTCCATTTGCCCCTTTGTTGGTTTGTACTGTCAGGGATAAGCAGTGACTGGATCCAAATGCAGACGAAGATGAACACAGGGATGGTGGAGTGACAAAATTTTTTTTATTGACTTACAAAAGAAACACAGAAACTCACTGGGGAACACAGAAGAAACAGCAACACTCAAGGACGAACTCAGGGCATGAACACAGATGAACCAACAAAGGGCAAAGAGATAACAATGACGTAAAAGACAAGACATGGGACTTCAAAATAAAACAGGACGTGAACAGGGGACAAACCATGAGTCTACCTTCATTCTGGCACAGACTAGCAGTCTCCTGTAATGTCATCTTAAGTGTTTTATTCCTCTGCTTTTACTTGTACCTTCTCATCACATTTCCCCTCAACCCAGTTTTAATTTTACCTCCATCACTGTGTGGCCAGTGTCACGCTGTCACGTGTACTTGGATACTTTCTTGTAATATTTTGTGCATTAGTCTGTATTTAGCTGTTGCCCAGCTGTTTTTTTATCTGTTTGGTGACTGTAGTTTACTTGGTAATGGTGCTGTGGTGTTTTATATCTTTTCTTTAATCAGATAAGTCAACATTTAATCATCAGAAGATTGATACCACTTTCATATCTGTGTGCCATAGCTAATGAGCTGCTGGTTATAGCTCTATTTACTATAAAAAATATTTATCCATATTTCCTAAAATATAAAAATAGCCCTTTAAGTGGGCATAGTGTTGATCTATGGAGTGTTTTGAGATCAGGTCTAATTTCAAACTCAAACTCAGTGTGAACATGTTAACATCAGGTGTAAGGAGAGCCTTTGACATCACAGTTGCTTGGCATCTGCCTCAGTCCCTGTGAGACAGCAGGTCCCCCACCACATCCACCTCTCACAGTCTGATAGAGGACAGCAAATGGACAAATGGAGTCACAGTGGCAGGACGTGGGATGGATATCGTCACTTCCCCAGCTCACTGTCATCTTTAATAACGTTCTGTCTGTGGGCTGTATGCCTGTCGTACTGGATGGATCACAGCCACATGCCTCTTCCTCCCCTCTGGCATTTGTGATCAGCGTTGAGCCGACTGATTCCTGTGGCCTGAGCTGTGTTTGAGCATGAATACTGGATGTGATGGGGGGGTGGCAGAAAGAGTTTGCACGGCTGGATGATACTTTGTGCATCAGGGTTTAGGAATCTTTCTTCTCTTTGAAGCACTGAGGTTTCTCCGAGGCCCTGTTTTTTCTGTGAATTACTTCCTTGTTTAAACAATGGAAAAGACAAGTTATAGATAGATGCTGATAGATTTTACAGGACACTCTTCCAGCTATGTTGGCTTTGGATTATTGTTTGTTTATGATCTAGAAATAACAAACCTGCAATAATCTCTTAGTAAGACACAAGGATTGAATGTTGTCATTTTAGTAACAAGTCTTCTTTATGCGCTGCTTGTCTTTGTTAAGCCATCGCTGGCTGCCTCCTCGTGTGTTGTCTGCACGTTGGATGTTGCTTGTCACATCTAAAACTGATGCTAATGACACAACAGTGGGGGTAATCAAGCTGTCAGCCTGGCGGGCAGGCATGAGTGTTAGCTAGCTGTCATCATACCAGACTACACACACACACACCCCAGGAGCATATTTGCTGTTAATGTGATTTGTGCCTGGATGCTGATACTCACTCTCATTGGCTTGGTTGGTATAAATGACAAAACAGATGTTTTGATGTAGGTAATATGGAGCAGACCTGTCTCGCTCACCAGACCTTTCTCCAGAAAAGAAAGGTCTGGCTGGATCGACTCTGATTCTGAGATCGGAGGAAAAAAACGCCCTGACTGTTTGGATTTCTTTCAACCAATCACAATAGTTGTGAGCGGAGCCACAGCAATGGTGTGCTTGCGAAATACTGACAGGGGGGAAACAGGTTTTGGTGTAACACGCCCACTAAAAGATCACCTACAGGCAGAAAAATGGCTACATCACAGCAACACATAACACCTAAAAATTGGTAAAGATGTTTGTTGAGTCTGTGATAGGACTTTTACAAATAAAAGATACAAACATGTGTTGGTAATAGGTGTTCAACAGGTGAAGCTCGACCACACTTTGAGTCTAGAGGAGATAACAGGTTCAACAGTCAAAACCACAGACAACATAATACGTGTCTGTGACTCCTGCAGAATTTTACTAAAATGATATCAAAATACCAAAATAACTGCATTTTCATGCCATGTTTTGTTATTTGGCGTTAGACTCTCTAGCTCACTGAAGACGATTGGCAAAGCTTGATAGATAAAACTTTTGCCGTAGCCTGTCGGCAAACAAGCCAGAACGTCCCTCTTGGATAGCAAATGGCATAAACATACTCTTTGAATATCCTTACAGTCATCCACTAAAAGAACCGAGCATGCCTTCCTTATCGCAGTCTGCAAATCTTCATCAAAAGTTGTTATTTTCAACTTGGAGATTGAAATATCCGTGGTTCCTGTTGTTTCCTTTCTCTGAGGGGACTGTGAAAACTGCAACAGGAAAGCAGGACTTCCGCTGGTGGCTCCTTCCGGCCAATGAGAGGCTGATCGCAGCAGCGAACTCCCTTCGGCTCAGACTAGGAGCAGACCAATAACTCAACACACTGCAGTGCACAATTATGTGGATATGAAAAGCCTTTAATTCTTGAGGTGGATTTTTTGAATTCAGACGTCACATATTCTTATTACGGTTTTATTGGGATTTAAGTGTGCTGGATAGCAAAAGAAACCTTTCACAAAAAAAGAAGTGTAGCACTGGCTCTCATGTCATGCCAGGAGGGGGGTTATGACTTTATTTGTTAGGGATAGTGAAGATTGACAGGAAACATGGTTTCTACCAAAATCCAAATCCAAAAGAAGATGCTATATGTTTGTGATATGAAGTACCAGAAACCATCTCAATGTAGTTTTACATTGCTCTCTGGAGCTCTGGGAGCAACATGTCAGTCAGCCAGCCAATCAGAAGAGAGGAGGCTCTGAGCCCGAAGCAAACAGTGGAGATGGGAAATCATGAGGGGCATATGAAGGTAGCACAAGCTATAGGCCAAACTACAATACAGCCTACACACAGCAACAGAATCACATCTAGCTTTAATAATATATAACTCTGGTAACAATGTGCAGTAAAGTCAAACAACTAACTTGAAAATAATACCAGTGTCGTCTCTTCAACCACAGCTTCAGTATTACTGATAGAGGAACTTTCCTGTGTTTAAATAACATCTCGGCTTGTTTTCTTTTAACTTTAAGCCACCATGAAGTGAACTGAATTTGTTGAGACATGAAATTTTCAGTAAACGCATGAAGCACTAAATTAAACCAGCCTTCATTCAACAGTGTAATTACCTGAACATTCACTGTTTTAGATTTTGGGAGCCTTTTGCTCTGAAAGTCAGTGTTTACTCTCAGGACTCTGTTCTGTACCCAGTAAGCTCTGTGAAGCAAGGGGGTAGTTTGAGATAGGGTGTGATGTTATTGATGGTTGGACAAGATTTGAGGAATAGCAGAATAAAATAATATCGTCCACACTGTCCAAAAAGTTAAATCTCTCCCTGAACTAAGCTCTTTTAAAGTCCCATAAACATGATCTGTTAAGCACACAGGATTATATAAAGTTGGCCCGAGAGTGTGTTAAATATCCTGCATCACACCTCTAGGGTTTGTGTGGCCGAGAGTGGAGCCAGACCTCAACTTACACATCTAATGGCGTCCCAGTGAGATACTGGTGGCCTGGTAGTGATGCACAGGAACCAGGTCGAGTCATCAGCTGTAAACACAGAGGGGATGGAGGTACAGCATTACTGCTCGGTTTGATTGAACCCCATTCAGACTTCAAATACAACACAGTATGTGGATTAGTCTTGTCTTTTTTTTCCACTTTCTTGGCGTGGGTTTTCTCCAGGCACAACCACTCCAGAAGGACCTGAGTTATTTTTAGTGTGGGTCTGTCTGCAGACTTTTTTTCTGTGTGCGTGGAGAGCATGATTTAACAGAGGAAATACTGACCGTCTGGAAAATGTACAGAACCTGTTTGAAGAGCAGACCGAGGAAGTATGACAGTTTCACTGCTGTGCTAATAGTCTGTTATTGTGGTGCAAGAGGGAATCACAAACTACAGGTGCAGTGTGCGCAAGTGTGTTTCCATAATATGCAGAGTACGTATGCCTTTGAGTACTCTTGCCAGTGTGTTTTTGTGAATGTGTGTGGATAATCTCAGTGCCCCAGCAACTCACTGTTAATCCTTTGGTTCAGGAGCAAACAGGTGTGGGCATAGGAGAGCACAACAAGAAAGCAAAGAACTGAATGAGTGTCATGTAGTTCTAAAAAACAGATTGGTTCAGTTCATAAACACAGGCAGCACTTATAGACTGCAGTAGTGGCTTGGAGACACAGCTCATGCCAGCAGTGAAGGTTAATTAAATCCTTATTCTAATAAAAACAAAAAAACAAAACAAAAAAAAAAACAAAGAAGTGTGCAATTACTGTTGTATTTATCAAAAATCATCAGTGACATCAAACCTGAGCAAATAGACATGATACACATATTTTAGCATCAGTGGGACATTTTCTGAGGGTATAATTAACTCCACTGAAGTTAATTCCACTGAAATTAACTCTGGAATGTGTGTGACGTTTTTTTCAGTATCAAAGAACCCATTGAGAGTTGTTGTTGTACTTCCACTGTTATATTGCTTATCAGGCGTACATGTAACGCACTTGCTTTTGATGTTTGGCATGCTTTTGAACCATGACTATAGCCCACAGCATATCTCACTGAAGAATCCAACATTATACTTATGTTTATGTTCCCTAAACCAAACAATGATGGAAAAAGAATAATAAAAGTCCCAAGTCTTTAAACATGAATTCTGAGTCTATACGTACAAGAAAATAACCAACTAACTTCAGCTGTGTTCTAGAGGACTGTAGGGAAGCAGAGGAGCACTCCCAATACAACAGAGGCGTAGTGTAAACTACTTCCTAGACATATACCAAGTTTTGACCTAGTCTCTTTTTTTTATGTGACGTTTTTGTGACATTTTTGCTCCACTTACTCTGGGGGCTGCCTCTCTCCACAGCCTCCCTGTGTCTGATCATCTGATGCTTAAACACAGTGCTTTATTTTTGTTTGGGTTGGCTGCCTGGCTCCGCTGCCAAAAATGGCCTCATCTATGCTTTTTCTGCCTGGCTGTCTGGCTTTTTGTGAAACCTCTGGATGCATATATCCAAGATTAAAAAAAAGAAATGGTGCCTGTTATAGAGATGTGCAGGTAAATAAAGAATGTTCTGCCTGGATTGTTTGGAGGAGTTTGTTAAAAGAAAAGTTAAAAAATCTGTCTTGCATTGATCCTATGCTCACAATATCAGTAGACTATACCTCTACAGTGGCTGAAAAATGACACAAAGCATCATGAGGTGAATAAAACCTCATGATCCTATAGCAATATTGTGAGAATTGTATAAAGGTATCACACCGATATGACTTCATATAAACCCAGTATTGATTATGACATGGTGGTGTTTTGCTGTGCTCTCATGGGAGAGTAATAAAAGTATAATGGTATTTTCTTTTATTCAGTACAATGTGTCTGGTTGGCATCATGACTGACTAATGCACAACCACTTTTTCTCACTTATTCCTTTTCAAATGTGGTTGAATGAGGTTTTGATGGAAAGTCTGTCCTACAATGTGTTTGGCTGCTTTACAGCTGCTGGTATATAAAATCAATATCACTTTCTCTTTACATTATTTCTCACTCCTCTTTCCTCATTATTCCTACATATTTCAGGTATTTTAAGTTGTTTTTTTTTTTTGTCCCCCCTTTTCCCACACAGGAACCCTGTGGAATCTGTCGTCCTACGAGCCCCTGAAGATGGTGATCATCAACCATGGCCTGCAGACCATGACCAATGAGGTCATTATTCCCCACTCCGGCTGGGAGCATGAGCCCAACGAGGACTCAAAGCCACGTGATGCTGAGTGGACCACCGTCTTCAAGAACACCTCTGGCTGCCTCAGGTTGGTTTACACATAAATTAAGTCATTGTTTTTCATCATCAACATAATGTAGATTATTCATATTGTTTGATTAGGTATTAATTTATTCATGAACATCAGTGATGTTTGAGAGGAGCGTTACAATGAGAGACTGTTGAGAAAGAAAAGTGTATTAATTTATGAGAATTGTTCCGTTATTTATTTGATCAAATGTGACAGTATGCTGTGAAACTCCAGATAGCAAACACTATCGAGATGTCAAGTTGGGCCCTTGGAACTAAAAACAAGCAGTTTTTGTTATTCTCTGACATTTTACAGCCAAATCAAGTTATCGATAGATTGGAATTCTATAACAATGGGAAGTCTTGACCTTACTCTGTAAAGTTCATTTTGATAATGTTTGTTATGATTTGGCACTTGATAAATAAAGTTAAACTGAACTGAAGAAAATAATTGGCAGAAATGGCATTAGAAGTCGTGCGCTGAAAGCCTCCCGGTTATGAAAGTCTAAAATGGGAATGGCACCAGAAAATAAGCAAACAAATTATCAATTTAAACAGGAAGATCAACTCATTCTTCCAAATATGAGATGCGAAAATTTAGTAGCAAATTATTTGGCTTCCCTTATCAAATGGATGAAAGCCTGGAGCTGTGTATTGGAGCTTGGGCAGTTGGACAGAACTAATTTTAAATCAAGAAGGACATGGATAGACGCTGGGCCACATTTGACAGATGAAAGATTTATTCAGGTTAAAGTTTGTTCAGGTTTACGACATGTGGACAGAGATCATCATGGATTTTATAGGGAAAACCATTCACACACCCAGAGCCTTTAAAGATCGTTTTCATTACAATAGCAGTTGTGGCTGGGAACAGGTGTCACATACATGAGTCTATATATGTGCTTGTGTTCGCGTGAAGTCACGGTCGGAATTGTGTTCTTTATAGAATTTATGAAGTGGCAGATGCTGTGTTCCCCATGTCTGTGTGTGTGTGTGTGTGTCTGAAGTGTAATGTGTTGAACGTCTGTCTGCATTTGGGTTGCTGCGTGACTCTAAAAAAACAAACTATTTATGACTTATATCCTTACACAGAGGCTTTGGGTTACCACTTTAGAGGACATCGGCTGTATCTTGGGAATTGGCTTGTAAATGTTTCTCAGTTAATCCCTAATCATTTTGATGTGGGCTGTGTAAGTTTGTTACCACTCCACCCTGAGGCCAATGAACTGCATTAGCTGCAAACTAAATAAGTTACAATTAAATAATCACACAAATGAAGTTAGTCTCAAGCTTATTAACAGTGAGTGAAGGTAAAGTGCACAGTGGAAATCACTCTCTACAATTCAGTATGTTGAGTTTTTATGCTCATGGTGCCTGGTTGGATTCAAATCAGGGCCACTTTGGTTAGGACTTAGGTGCTGTCCCATTTTAACTACTTTCATTCAATGTTGGCCCAAGCACTCAGTTTTGTGTGTTCTCATTTAAGGGTAGAGTGTCCCAATTCTTTCAAGAGGAAGGGGAAGTGCTTTTCAGCCCTTTAAAACACCCCTTAAATCAGAGGGAGGTCATGTGCAGACTTCAAACATAGTGCAAGATGAAATGCAGTGAAGGCGTCTTCAGTTTTCTGCATTTCTTCTTCTTTAGTTCATCAAATGAAGAAAGGGTTAGCCCACACAACAGGTAACACAACCGCTGGAGCCAGCATTTTCACACCTGAATGAAAACCCACTACAGCAGTGGTTGGCATTTGGCAGCCCGTGGGCCAGACTTGGCCCACAGCCAGTAATATCTGGTCTGCCAGATTATTTTGAGAATATAATTTTATACTATTATTATTTTTTGTACATCATCACACCTGCATAGTCCCATAGCTATATTACAGCTGTAGTGTCAAAAATAGAGACTATCCCCACCAGAAGAATGCGTGTTATACTTTTATCCATGCTGTGGGTGAATGACAGACACAGTCAGGAGCGACGTGCACTGTGGTGCTCAACGCCTTGACTAAAAAGTTAATGGACAGCACCTGGTGCTGAAACAGCCAACATGTAGTGTGTGCTATGAAATAAGTAACACTACTCCAGTAAATCATCAAGCCCTTAATGAACCCTACAGACAGTTTAGAAATTCAAAGTCAGTTCACTTTCTTTTTATGAAAAACGTTGACACCAAAATCAACGCAAAAGAAAGTGGCCTCTCCCAGCAGTGACTATTTGTTGGATATCTGGGGATATGTGCGTTGCTCTTTGCACTCTGACATCACTTGGTTAGAGATAACACACAGCGGCTTTGCACTGATGAAGCCAGGTAAGGTGAAGGCATAGTCTGCAGCCCTTTGCTTTGGAGAGGCCTGCCAACCAGTGAGAGTCTGCAATACATGTACAACCCTAAATATGATTGGCTGTCATAGTGGCAAGTGAAATCAACTGTTGTTACAACCTGAGGAGCCTGTGGGTTTGTTTCTTTGGACACAAACAGATATGGCAAAAAGGGAAACAACGGCTTTAAAAGCACGTGCAACAGCAAATCAAAATCAAGACCAAATTATTACAAAGTCTCACCACAATTCAATAAATACATTGTCAGTATGCCACTGTAATGGTAGCTGTTCATATGGAGTATGGATACACATGACACATGCCCTTCGAGGCGCTCAGGTCAGATTCAGACAGAAGTATAATATATAATAAATATGACCAGTGCCCCCTAATAGATATATATTTCTCTAATAGATTTATTTCCCTAATAGATATAATTGTGGCCTGTGGACAGAAAATCCCAGGAAGACCAATTAAAAAAAACCTTCATGAAAAATGACAGTGTGTTATGGAGTGGAGGCTTGACTCTCTCCTCCTACAGTTGCTTTTTAAAAGGTCGAAATATGAATCATTTGTAAATTTGGATTATAATGCATGATAGAGTGTGTTCAACAAGCTGCACAGCCTCTTGTAGCTGCTGGATAATATGTCTGACTTGTTGTTCTTCATCCTCATTATTATGAGGGTGTCTTCACCCTGTCACGGATTTCACCACCTGGCACAGGGCTCATCCAGAATGAAATGCTTGATAAAAAGCTTATTTCCCAATGCAATACACATTTTAGGTAATGCACCTCCAGTGTGTGCCCATTCTTTTCTACAACTATTTTATTCATTGCTGTAATTATTGTGCAGTGTTTATTAATAAGAGGACAATTTACAGCAAAACCATGCAATTCTTTTTCTTCTAGCAATAACAACAAAATGCATTTACAGACCTGCAAAGCACATCCTCTTAAATTAAAGCAATCACATTTCGTCAAACAAGCTCCAGCAGTATCAAATATAATAAATGGATCCATTTAGCTTCTGGACACGATTAAAATTGAACACATTTCTTAAAATCTCAGTAAGCAGAAAATGAAGAGGTTTGGAGAGACTTCAGCCATAAATCACCAGCAACTGTACTGTTTGTGAACAACAGTAATGATCCTGACTTACCTCTGCTGGCTCTTCAAATCCAGCTGTGTTCCGAGGACTCCATCTGTGCAGGTCAAATAAAAACAATATAGATTTAGTAAAGATTCATATGAATGTGCCACAATTTCCATCCACAGCCATCACTCTCTTATATGCCTCTATACTGTATATGCTTATTGATCAGGAAATCACTGCTCCTATCTGCACCTGCAACCTCAGTTTGTTTCTTCTAGCAACATGAAAAACTGAATTCAGCTCTCAAACCAGTGCTTATTTTACAACATACTGGTTCAGAGAGAATGAGCCTCTAATTATGGCGCAGTAGTTATTTGCAGAGCCCACTTGAATATTCCTTTGGAGACGGAAGTTTCTCAGCAGGAGTTCGTAGAGACTTGTACCGCACAACAACTCCTTGTCACGTTGCTCTTATTATGAACTCTGCGTGTTCACCAATCCTGCATCAAACTTTTGTAAAAATCCTTTCAAGTCCCATCACCAAGAAATATTTATCATACGTGTAAAATTGGGTCATTTCAGTTCCATTAACAGCTCATGAGACTGGTGCCTTTGAGGACACGTTGAACTGGAGTGAAAGTGGAGGAAATCTAGTTATTTGCTGTGCTGCACCTTTTACTTTTATCTAAGCTCCTCTGTCGATGTAAAAACTATAGTCCACAAAGCAACAGAGCTTCGCAGACAGTAAGGAGAAAGAAGGCAACTAGCTTTTGATGTTAACCTTATTAACAAACTAAGGAGGTAGCTATAGCTAACTGACAGTCTACAAGCCAGTTTTCTCAGAGCTTTATTCTCTAGATTGAGTAAACGCTCACTGGGTCAGGGGCAATGGAGAACAATACACCCCGGGAGGTAAACGGTACATTACCAAGCTTCAAGCTCTTCCCATTTTATGTGGACAAGATAATGTCACTTTGCTTTGCAACGACTATGAATACTACAATAAGATGAATATATTTCAGTCTGTACCGTGTGACAAGAGTTTTGACATGAATCACACACTCCTCCATTGGTAAATGTCTGAAAAAGGACCAAAGTTGAGCACTTATCATTATCTTAGTTGTGTTACTGCTCTTGTGCTTGTTCTCCTGCATTTACAGAAATGGGAAAGGCTGGGCCACCTGCTGCCTGCCATGATTCAGAGCCTCAGGAAAATGACTCAGAGCTACTTAGACAAACCAAATATGGCTCTCTGGGGAAAACACACCACTGGGTAAATGACCAGAAGTGCTAGAGCACAGCCATCAAGGACAAACCAGGGGACAAGATCAATTAGTGTGCTTTCCTAGAGTTGTTTGCTCTGAAAACACAGTTAAATATTAATGAAATATGTTATGTCAATTAACAAATTGATACTTTTTAGATCCAATTTTTCACTTAATGTCAAATTTCCACAAACACACTGACTATTTGTTGTGATTATTGTGGAGTAAAGTTCCACAGAGACACACGCCCAAGCTGAATGGATCCTTGATTTATGGAATTGGCATGGCCCACATCTCCCATCTTTTCTTCCCAATGGACTCCTTAATTGTATGTGACAACCTAGACAAGATCTGTCTGTATACTTCAGAGTTCATTTGGCTGCCATTATCAGTAACATCAGTAGGATCCACTGAGCCAGGTCCAGAGGCAGCCATGCATGGTGCTCATCATGATGCTACCTCCCAGATGCTTCACAGGTGAAGAGATGTGCTCCGCTGTTTCTTCCTCCTTTGTATTTGGTCGTCCTCTTGGCTCTCTTGAAAGGCTTGCATCATGTTGTGTAGCTATGTACTTGTCCTGCATTAGCCCTCTCTTCCGGTGGTGAATTATGTCTCATCCTGTATGTCTCATTACAGCTGTAATGTTCTGTTTTCTTTCATCATTTCCATCCATCTCTTTTGGATTTCTGATTCCAGATGTTCTTTCACTTCCACAACACAAAAAACACAAAAATCCAGCTGCTGTTCTAAGTCTAGTTGCAATTTTTGTTACTCCTAAATAGGCATGCACGATATCAGCAAATGTCTGATGTGCCATGACACTGTTCAATATCGAGATGATGATATGACTTGCAATAAATAAGCAAATATTCTGGTGAGCATATTACCCATACAGTTCTGTGTCTTTCTGAAGCGACAATACGCTATCCGTCAATACACTGTAGTACATACACCAGACCTGTAGTGGTGCTGTAACACTGCCGCAAAAATACACCAAAAACAGAGAAGAAGAGTAGAAAGCTTGCACATTGTAAACAAACTCCAAACATTATAAGTTGACTAAACACGAGAAGTCATGTCAGTACAAATATGGAAATCGATGCTGCGTGGATGCGTTTCAGGTGCTGTATCTG
>OMNW01035391.1:8329-22692 GCA_900303245.1 Selene dorsalis | reverse complement strand
GAGGAAGAGAGGAGAGGAAGAGAGGGAGGATGTGAGGTAATGAGTGTGTGTGTGTGTGTGTGTGTGTGTGTGTGTCATCTGATCACGTTTCAAAGCACTTCCCAGCACCGCAGTCTGCTAAGGAACCTTGACATTCTCTGATTCTACATGATTTGGTTATTTACTGATCTTATTTTCCTCTAAAGGTCACTAATGCCAGGCTCAGACTGCAGGATGTCATGATATCAGCCCAATAGTGGCAAAACCTGACAAGTATTGGGAATATTAGCAAATCATGTTGGGCACAGCAGTTGGTTATGTTTTCAAATGCGGTGTATCATAGTCTGGGACGACAACACGGCATCTGGAACAACTTCACTATGTTACAATAAAATGAACTATCAAAGCTTTATAGGCTGCAGTATCTCAGGGAATCACTGCAATAATTGACTGTGATTGTTTAATTTGACACAGTGACTATATAGACAAGATGAAAAATATTGTGTCATTTCATCAGAAGTTTGATGAACACTTGAAGAAAGTGAAGAAAGGCCACCTTTTCCGATACAAAATTCAGCTGTGGAAGTCAAGACAGATGCTTTAAGAAATCCAATCAGAGAAATGTATTATGTACAAAGTATCAAAATTACTATATAGAAATAGATTGTCTGCTTCAGTGGATCCTGACTTAGCCCCCAACCCACTCTCATTTTGTTTATTGCTCGTATCAAGACTGAAGCAATTGAAAAACAAATATCATGCATAGTTTAAATAAATATGTTTATGAATATGAAGTCAGTAAAAACAATAGCTTCATTTTCTAAAGGCAAAATAAAAATCAGCACTTCCAGCATTTCAAATGAAGGTGTTTTTTTCTCCTTTCTCCTTTAATAATTCATTTCACCTTCCTCTACCTCATGATACCTTATGATGCAATAACCCTGTGGTAAATTCTACTTTGTTGCTAAAACTCAGGCAGCCATTACACAAACAGCTCACACTGTCCTCCATATCTTTAAATGTGGTTGTTATCAGACCACCGCTAATGTTAATATACGCAGTAATAAGTATTCAAGTCACTTGTGTATGTGCCATAATGTTTTGAATAACTGCAGCAATTACAAATGTTGCTGAATGATATAATAAGGCAGCATCACATATGGCAAAAACAAATAAAAACACTGAATGGTGCATCAATTTTTGATGCAGCATCTGAGTCATTCACAGAGGTGAAGACTAAATCACACACTGTAGGTCCATGAGATTCAGCACCACACTCTGTCAAACAGGAGCTGTCTGTGATGTTCACCAGGCAGAGGTCAGAGTTCAACTTCCTTTTGACTCACCATTACAGCGGCGAAATGAATTTACAGCCATCAGCAGCAAAGTCATCCTCATCTGACGTGTCTGGCTTTTTCTCCCTGTCACTGAACTCTGATGTTAAGGGCTCCTCATTTAGACCAACATGTCGACCATTTAGTCTGAATCAAAAAGTGCCAGTTCTCTCGCAGACAGGAGGGATAATTGGGCTGCTGGTAAAAACCAGGCCAGCGCTGCTGCCGAGAGAAAACACAGAGCGGCGAGAGGAACATAAAAAGAGCGAGACGGAGACAAACAGAAAGGGTCACCCTCTAATAAACAGACTATTCGCAGAGCAGTATGAACGTCTTCAGACGTGAGGGCTGCTAAATGTGCGCATTAGAGACAGAGTCAGTCGTTGGGAGTGAGAGATCCGTACAGTGTGGGACAAAGGGAGAAGTGGCGGAGGAAAAAATCTTCATGACATAAAACAGAAAGCTTGATCAATGGATCCCTCAGTCACCTCGTTAATAAAGACCAGTGCTTTTATTAGATGCAGAGCCTTGCAATATTTATACCATGAATATTTCAGAGTCCCCGGCAGGAGCCCAGACACAGTGCAGCCTTTCTGCAGTGAAGACGGAGTCGCAGCACTCCTCTCCGCTCATACAGCCAGAGGAAAAGAAGTTAAGGCCCTTCATCATACTTTCTCATTTCAGTGTAGGCATGAAAAAGTTAAAAAATTTCTTCAGAGTGTAAGTGCAGACCTGTGAAAATCGAATAAAAGGAAGGTTTTGACCTGATCTAACACAGATCTATGGGAAACCCTATGCTAGCAAAACATGCATGATTCAATTCTTAACCAAAAGAAACCTGATCTGAAAGCTACCCAGGCAGAGTCCTAACCTAGTGTTATACTTCCCACTTCTATCAGTATGTTAGGATCTGTGTGAAGCGCACAAGGCTCTGGCACATATGTCCACATACTCACTTGCTGGAAAACAGACACGGATGCTGAGTTTGAAGAGAGGCTGCAGGAGGGGATCCACCACCACCTCCCACCTGATCATCTGTAGGACAGCAGAGACAACAGCCCTCCTTCTTCTAGCACAAATGTGACCGTTTGTGTGTGATTTGTGGTGCCCAAGCACATCATGAAAGCAACAATGCGTCTGTTGTATCCCCAATTCTGTACATATTCCACACGTCAGAATGACTAAGGTGCTGTCCAGTCAGAACAGGCCCCACGATCATTAAACCTGATTTGAAATATGGTTTTTGCTTGACATCAATAATCAAATTCTTATTTTTCCAAAGCTATGGAATACTGGTTGGGCAATGGTGAAATACTGTAGGTGTTGATATGAGGAAGTACAATTAACAAGTAATGTCAGTGCAGGCACACATGAATAATCAGCTATTGAGTCTGCAATAACACCAAATATAAATGTTTGTACATTGTTGCTTTATTCAAATATAACAGGACAATTACAGATAAAAACAGAATCCTTATGCAATATTTGCTGGGATGTGTGCAAAAGACGGCGTCAATGCTGTGAAGCAGCAGAAGATATATATATAAGCAATGCTAAAGATTCCCTGTTGTGGTCCTAAGTATGTAATTATAGCAACACTGGGATGTATTCAAGAGACTGCAGGAGGCCCAGCATACACTGGGAAAACATCCTCCCTTTACTTTTTATTTATTTATTTATTTTGGGAGTGATCTCCAAGGCCATCTGTCTTTATAGCAGATAAGCCTTTCCACTGAGGATTACCCTGATCCAGCTCTTTGTAGAAGCAGCAGTGTTATGTTTCTACTGAAAGAAATAGTCAATCAAAGATATTTTTATTGTTACATTATATACATGTGTTTCAGAGGCTTGGAGAACATACTGTAAAATAAAGCTTTGTCTGTTTACGAAGGGGCAGCATGTGTTTGTAAGGATTTGGAAAAGTGAAGACAGACATGTACTCTAAAAGGTGACTGTCTCTTTTCTCTCATAATAGCCCACACAAGTCTTCAAAACTTTCTGACATTGGAGGGTTTGCTATTGTCTCCTTTGTTCAGTCCCCTGTTGACCTTAAAACAATCTGCACTGATAAAAAATAATGATAACATTAGCACAAAACATCTCACCACCACAAATGTGTTTTTGATTAATTCTTTGGAGCAAAACAAAATCATATCACGGACAAACACACTGTTGTGTGTTGTGCAGACAGGCTCCAGTACCTGCAGCAAGTAATCAATTAGCTGTTAATATTCACTTCTTTATTACTTACAGGGAAAACAAAAGACAGATATGTTGTTTCTGTTTTTATAGTCCATTTCTGCACAAAGATTGAGAATTTAACAGTATCTGATGGACTGGTTTGTCCATGTTAGAACAGCACAATAAAAAGGTCTAACTTTTTTTCCAGGTTTCATGTATTTAAAGGAGAAGTTTCGTTTTTTGCAACCTGGACCTTATTTCTAGCATAACATACGTTCGTTTACTCGCCCGAACAACTTTGGTGTACTTTGGTGGAAGATATTTAGATCCACTCGCGATCTATGTACATCCATATAACGGGAGTTGTTGGGGCAAAGATGCAGCGTCTAAATAAGACATTATCTGCCACGAAACTCCTTCATTTCACCAATATCTTGTTTTGAATCACCGGCACTATTCCCCCGTGAGTTCGGAGCGGCTCGGAGTTGTGTTGTTATTGTCATCCGGGGTTTTCACTGACCTACGACTTCGATGACACCTTCAGCAGTGGCACAGAAGTGACGTCATCAAATAAGGTCCAGGTTGCAAAAAACAGAACTTCTCCTTTAAATTTGTTTTAATCCAGTTATCAGCAGCGCATCAGTCAAAACCATACCTGAACCTGAGAAGACATCTCATAAGAGTGTGTTATATCTTAAAGAAAATTAGTTTTCACCTGATTTGTCAGTGTGACCGAACCTCCAGACCTGCTATTAATCTCCTCAAGGGGCAAGGGAACTCCTTAACACAGATACAGGAGATGATTGAGAGTTCACTGTCTCCTTTCAGAACTCTGCCTTCTGTGAGTAGTTTGCTTTAGTATGAGTATGTGTCTGAACATGGCCACCTCTAAGGGTGGTATTAACCTCAGGGATGTGGGGAACTTCTTGGGCCATACATGGGACTTAAAAACATGTGTTGCGTTCAACCATGAATATGATGGAAAGCAATATTGATCATGATATTTATGTGTAACAGAAATTGATCACACTTTTAAGTATACATTAATTCAAAGAGTGCTTCTAAAAAACTGCTTCTACAATATTGATGTAGGCTATCAACACATCAGTCTCATCCACAGTCAGTGTGATGAATCTGATTCCATTCCTTACATCACTTCTGTACAAACACAGTGCCAAGAATAAATCCATACATTTGAAGATAACTCCAACCAGCAGTTTATCTATTAAATGAAAAACATAACGGGCGGTCTAGAAATAAACCCGCTGTAACTGATGGTGCCATATACCTGTGCACTTACTTGATAATAAGGTTACAAATTGTAGTTTCTAATGTCATGCATCCTTAAAATACTATTTATCCTACCTTCTGCACAACTGATCTTTATCAGATCTAACATTTAACACTTTTAAAGACCAGTGTCCATCAGCTTCAGATAAAACCTGTGATCCTTCATGTGAACTAGCTGCATATTGCAAACAACATCAATTTTTTTTTCTCTCTCTCTTTTTCTTCGAGCCATTTTCGAACTGGAATATTCAGCATTCCCAGTTTCATTTATGTGTCATCTGAATTCAAACACAAGTCTCCTCTCTGTAAATATTCTGTAGTGACTCTGTTCAAATAACACAAGGCCATTGCAGATGAAGCTCTGATGTCTATACAAAATTTTGCATGGTGAATGAGAGGCCCATGTCCCTGAATGAATATTAACCAACAAGTGAGAAATCTGCACAGATTCTATCAAAACTCTGGGAGAACTGATAAGAAAATGCATTTGGCCTTGTGTGTGTGTGTGTGTGTGTGTGTGTGTGTGTGTGTGTGTGTGTGTGTGTGTGTGTTAGAATACAGCCTGCGTCTGTCCTGCTGCTTCACCACATTCTCAACACACATACCTGCCTATGTTTATCAGTCATGTTCCTACATTGAAAGAAACTTGTGCAGTATCAGCTGAAAGTGAACATATATTGTTGACCATGTTGTTGAAAGATCTTCTGAGCCGGCTACATCCAAACACCTTAGGTTACTTGTGCAGTGATGATGATCAGCGCTGCACTGTGAGAGGGGGAATGCATGGCTACAGTGGCAAAAACCAAAGTGTGCTTCTTTTAATGACATTTCTTGTCTATCAAGACACCTGCCAAATTCGAACACAATTAACACACAAACAGCTGGTCCTTGCATTTATAGATAGAGGGCCGCAGAATGTGCAGCAGTTCAGTGACATAACTGTCACCTCCATCTAAATATCACCATCTCCTCCTGGTTTAAACTGTAACTTTGAACATGCTACTGTAGGCACAGTAGTGTTGTTCAGACCTGGTATAAACATCTCATGTGACCATTGAAGTAGACAGTTTTTCTCTCACTCTCTTTCATTAACACCGTGTCAAACTCAACCTGTCTGTCTTATATAGCTGGAATAGTTGAAAAGCAACAACACATGCATGTTTAATTGTGTATCGAGAGAGGGAGGGTGATCACAAGTGGACAATACCAGGTGTAAATGGATGCACTGATAGCTGTCCACTTCTGCTCTACTGTGGGTAACACTGTACACTGACTACAGGTAGGTGTCTCACACAAGTCCACATCAGATAACCCAAACTATCACTTTAATGCCAGGTCTGAAAAGGGACAGTTTGTACTGTTCTATTTACATTTTTTATCCATGTGTATACAGCATAACTAGAAATATCCATCAGAAAAATGACAGTGTCATCCACATATCAATGAAGATTTTTTTTAAAGCAATTCGTCACTGCCCATACTAAGTATTGTTGGTGTAATAGAAGACATCTGTAGACTTTATTTATTAATAAAAATGTAAATGATCAAGTCTGGATTGTGGCTTAATTGTATGTATAGCTTAACTTCAGCTCATTTGTCTCCATGGCATATTAAAGTGTTTTTTTAAGCTGAAGAACTGGTAATTAAATGTATTACAGTAGTACAAAGCACATTCAAGTTATCTGTTTATTCAAATGTGCATATGCTTTAGCATTTTTATTTAAGTGCTACTATTCCACTTCGTCTTGAGCAGTGTTGGAAAATGTTATGTAAATGTTAGAAGTCTGACCTTATGAAGTGGCTTCAGACCTGACACTGTAACACTGCCATCACCTTCTCATAGTAAGGTAAGAAGGTCTTTTGATTTAGACATCTTGAGATCTTTAAGAGTAGATCTACATCACAGTTACTGAGTTCAGTGTCAGAGGAGGTTTTAAAAATGTAATTCTAATATATTGCAGATTTTTTTTTCTTTTCAGAAGATCGATATGCATTATGTGTGGGAGAGGAGTCTCACTCTCTTTCTCATAAAAAGGACCCTCTGAGTCAATCAAACTACTTCAATGGTCTCCACAATCAGTAGATTTAATATCACTGAACATTTAAGAGAAGTTCATTCTATCTGTCTGCAGCTCTCATAAATTCGAGATTGTACATGTTTGAGAAAAAAGGTCCAATATCCACAGTTCAAATGTTGATGATGCATATGTCATATAAGGAGCTACTGCATATTACCATATTATGCTGGTGTGCTTTTTTAAATCAGCTTTGATGAATAGTTATCATCCCTTCGTCCTTTTTCTCCATTAAAAGTTGGAAACGTTGCAGAGATATTCTTCAGAATAAAAAAAGCCTGAGACAAAGTTTCTTATCTCTCTCTTTATGCAGAGTGACCTAAAGCTTTTCGAGGCTCGGTGGTAAATGAACTGCGGTGATGGTGAGAGCTCACAGGTCCCGTGGACAATCTGTGGCCGCTCCTTCACCTCCTGCTCATCAGTATTCACCTCTTCTCCTCCTGGCTCTCTCCTCCACTCCCCTCATTCTCTGTGGACCTGAGAACGACCTGCAAGGCTGACCGCTTCGCTTAGAGCACAACCCTCACAGGACCAATTGCTATTTAAGGCCCAAATGGACAGATGTAACAGTGTCTCCAACTTAGTTCCTTCTTTATCTCCTTCCTTCCCAATTTCTCTTCATTAATCTCATCTCTCACTTTCCCTATATCAACCCCCCCTCCCTCCTTTCCCCTTTTCTCATTCACCTCTTTCACTCCCCTCTCCTGTCCCTGTGGACCATTTCAGGCCTGTTTAGGTATGCATCATCAAGTGCACATTTAGAGATGTCAGAGAATTGATTGTTCCTCCCTTGCCTTCATCTCAACCTTCTCTACTCTTTGGCTTGTACTCAGATCTCTCTCTCTCTCTTCCTCTCTCGCAAAAGGCCGACTCCCCCAAATTTTTTTACATTCATCTCTCTCGTTTCCCAGAATACCCTGGGGCGTGACAGTCACTGCTGACATCTGTGACACCCTCTACGGTCGTCATTCCCTGAGAAATGAGCTGGCATGTGTGCGGTTGTGTGTGTACTAGTGTGTGTGTGTGTGTGTGCGTGTGTGTGTATTATTTTCAGTTGGTGTTTATGAGGGTGAGTCAGAGAGTTACTTTGACAGATCCGTGCATGTCTGTGAGCCATTTAAATTCATCATTTTTCTGTTAGTGTGTCCATTTATATATCTTTGACCATTGAATCCAACATGGGTATCTGTGCTAAGTGAGTCTCACCTCTGCGTATGTGCTGCTTCAACATGCATGTGTGTCTGTGCCTTTTTCAACTTTCCTCAAGGTTTGGAGGAAATTAATAAATCAAAGCAATGTGCCGTTACGGAGGACGGACAAAAAGTTTGTTCTGTGTCTACTCCTGTTCAAACAGGTTAAAGCAGAGGGCCAAGCTGACAGTCTGAGAGAGGGCATTAGCAGTAGACCACTAGAGCGTAAGATCCGAACCTCCAACTGATGGTGCACTCACTTCCAAAATGCCGATGTCCATTTTTATTTCATCACGTCTGAGAGCAGCACACTTTCTTGTAATTCTCAATTTACTGGGTGGAATAAATTCCCATTATCTCCAACCTTCAGCCTCTTCCTTATTTAATCGCTGTGCACAGGAGATGAAGGCGCAATTAGTTGTAAGAGGCGAAAATGGAAAGAAATACAAATTGACCATTTTAGTGAATACAGTCCATGCCATATTGTGAATTTGAAATCTAGCTTGTTTATAATAACAACTGCGTTGCTACAAAACGTATCTTCCTATTGGTTATGGCCATGGTTTGTGGCTCTCATGATAACAGTTTACTCACTAAAGTTATGGGACCTGGAAACACAGTGAGACAAGGAAAGTAACACCTGAAAAAGGAACTGAAGGAACACCTGGAATGTCATTAAGTCTTTTAACTACAATAAGTATGGCAGGTCAAAGTTTATCTGGTGAGCAGCTCTATGAATGACAAACAGGTGACAATTTTTCTGGCCATTTCTCATACCTGCAAAGTCCAACAACCTTTCCGTTCACTAACAGTCCACAGTCATACCTGCCATCATTTAATCCTCATGTGCCGGCCAACTCTCATCCCCTCCAAACAGCAAACAGTTACTATGGGCAACATCACAGTTCATCCTCCAAATATTGCATATTTACCCCATTAACTTCTATTAAAATTATCAGTCCCCCAACCTTAATGAACATACCCACCATTTCTCCCTTCCTTCTAATTGGACCCATTCATTGCTCAAGTAAAAATAGTTTTTTCCTTAATGTTGTAGAAGAGATGCTCACGTCCTTACACTTGTGTGTTGAATGTTATGTCTGCTGCATGCCACTGCGTTGCCATATGTGAGGAATTCAGAGGATGTTCTGCAATATTATCACAACTGTTTCTATGAAGGTATGCATGATATTCATAAGAAATTACATTCAGCTCATCAGACATTCCTTTAAAGTTAATGCACCAATGTCAAACAAGAGCATACACCAGCCAAGGAGTGGGAATAAAAATTAGTTGGGGAATTCTGACTTGGACTGGTACATCAAAACTGGCTGGAGAGACTGTGTCACACTTAAAGTGTAAATGTAGTAAAAAGAGATAAAATTTATCATGATGATGTGTTGAACAATATCAAAAAATTAGGGCTGTCAAACGATTGAAAAAAAACTCGATTAATCACAATTCTGTGATTAATCACGATAAAAATACTAAATAGTCAATACACTAATATTACTAATATTAATTGTATCTACTTCTATTCTTCCTTGTAAAGTATTGAGGGTGCAATTTATGTACCTAAAGTTAATCCATTAGAATTTAAAAATGCAATTTTACAGATGTGAAAAACAATAGCACATCCTAGCAACCGTAATACACAGATCACATCACAGGCTTCGATGTGAATGAAAAACTTTTTTTTTTTTTTTTTTGGTGAATGGAGAACTTTGTCCTCATGGAGCTGCCGTACATCTGGCAGGACACTGTCCGTCATAGGAAACATTCGCAGACGCACAGGCACTAAACTTTTATAGAAAAAAATCTAGCCATAGCAAATCATAATCTGCTGATAAACAATTAAACAGACATGAACGCATAACCCTCTTAACAGATGTAATAAAATAAAGGTTGCTCACATGAGTTCCTGAGTTGTAGAAAAGGCCTTCATCTTCATGGTAACAAAAATAAACACATGCTTTGGTTCCCTAATGAAAACAAAACGTTGGGTTGTAATTAGCTCCTGCTACCAATAGGGTTTTTTTTTTTAGAGGAAGACAGTCTCTGCAAAGTGTATGAATGCACTTTCCCTTTGATCCAAGGCCAACTGCGCCAGACTTCCAAGTCAGAGTTTAACTTTGAAATAGTGGATGTGCATGTTGTTCCTCTGTGTATCATCACCATTTAATACACTGTGACAGTACCAGACTGCAAATGGTAGCATTGTGTTTATAGTTTGTGTTCCCTCTGATTAACTCATATTTGAGTTTCAGTTTATTTGAATGGAAATGTAATGACCATTACCTTAACCCACTGTAACCTTAAAGGAAAACTCCACCAGTATCCATCAAAGTCTGTTTACAGGTCTTGGAGTGTGCTACTGCCCACATGGAAAAACCAAATTAGCTTCTCTTCTTAGTTTGGGGCTAAGCTAGGTTAGTGACCTGAGTTAAACCCTATGACTGCTTGTGTTACACGCTGCACATGACTTGAATATCACAGTGACAAGGATGTCACTGTGATATTCCCACATCTCAACAATCAACTATTACCAACAAAAAAACATGCAATAAAAATAAGGCAAAATTATTTTTCAAAGTAGGCTGGTTTAAGTAAATTGTATTCTTATCTGCGGTTTTACCTTGAAAGGTGGTTATATGGCTGCAGGGCTTTTATGAATTTTTAACAATTGTTGGGGGTGTCAAGGGAAGCTTCAAGCCAGAATAAATAATTGTGCTGTGTGGAAGGGATCACAATATCTGGTGTTTTGAAAGCAAAGGCTTTATGGAACACAAGTGGGGTGAGACAGAAAACAGAATATGGGCTCAAAGGTCTGACTCCAGACTGATGGCAATTTTTCAGAAACAAGTACAGAGTGTGTCCAGGTAAATTGTGCATTGCTAGGACTCAAAATAATGCATCATGAAAGAAGGTCATGGAAAATATTGCACATGGAGTTCCCCATTCATTACACTACAAAACAGAGTGGCAGAGGCTGTCACAATCAATGGCTTCAAAAGCTGAAGAGAACTGCTCCCAGGTAGGATCTAAAGATTTGTTAAAAACCCCATTTTATACACGTTTTCACTTATTTCATGTGAAGTGTACAATTAACCAGAATTATAATCTTACTTTATTTTTTGCAGCTATGGTCAAATATAACTTAACTGATAACAATGATCATGTATCCAACTGGTCTAACAATAACATTACCACATTTACCTTAAAACGTGTGCAAACCAATTTCACATGCAAAAAAATGTACAAACTGAATTACTAACAGTGTGAACTAAGGTTTGCGTACATATTTTTGCATCTGGGTCATTTCAGCGTACAGTAGCTATTATAGCTGGGATCTCGTCAATTTCTCCCCCGTTTTTCAGATGTGCTGTCTGAAGTCCCTAGTGAGCTGGTTGGACTATGCATTTATTTTTCTATTTTAATTCAATATTATGTAATGCAGAAAAACACCTTGATTATGCTGTAGATTACAATACGAGTGCAAGACTGTTCCCTCTGGCTACTGTGACCCAATAAATTGCAGAGTATTGCAAAATTAAGCAAATCAACATTTACTGAAAAAAGATGATTGAAATTACTTCTAAATTCCAAACATATTATCAAACGAAATGCTCAGTCTCATTAACGTCCAATTATGTTAAGCCCAAAATCACATCAATGACACATTGCTTCAGTTACAAAATATCAGACTATAGCCCATTTAAAAACAAACAGCTCTTTATCTTATAGCCTATTTTACATGAAATAAATATTCACAGCCAATGTAAGAAAACTCAAATGTGACAATTGTGTGTTTTGTTTTCCTCTTTTCTTTAAAAGGCCTGCTTCTTGTTTCCTTTTACGCAGGTGGCACTTGCCCACCATGTGCACCTCTCCTCCCTCTCCGGTCCCCGACTGCCTTGCTGTACCTGTAGGGCATGGCCGGCCCGCTTCTACACCTGGATGGAGGACAGTCATTGCCTTCATCCCTTCCTGTAGTCCTCTTGCCACAGAATTGATGGCCATCGTCAGGGCAGATACTGTGCTGACCATCTGTCTGCAGTGCGTGGCGATAGTCTGAGTGTCATCATTGGCACCGCCCGTGCCATCGATGACACCGCTCGCATCTCCCATGCAACTGTCTGAAGGGCTGCAGGCTACTTCTTTTGTTCCCGCAGCAACTCCAGATCAATGTCCTCTGGGCCCTTTTGAGGCTCTGCAGTGGTGGCAGCTGCTTTGGGGGGGGGTGGCTGAACTTCTGATGAAGTCTCAACATATAAAATATAATATAATATATTCTGCTATTGGGTCCAGTGTGTCATACCCAGCAATTCCAGTGACTTGCTCTTCACAGAACGTCACCTGCTCCTCAACGCTGGTCAGAGGCATCTCATCCACTGTGCCCCCACCTGTTTTATTTACAGACTTTTTATTATACGCCAATTTTTCTTTTGTTCTTCTTCTGGTGTCTTGATATCTTCTTTTCAGTTCATCCACTGTTTGCATCGTTTTATCAACAGCATTAACTTTTTCACAGATTTTCTCCCATATAGCCTTCCTTTGTGCAATCATCACATTTCTTTGCTGTAGCTCATTTAAGTGTTCATTGGCTTCATCTACTAACACCTCTAATTCTATAGGGTCAAATTTCACTTTGTGCTTTCGTCTCTCCAAACTCGCCTGTACTGTAAACCATGAAAGACGCAAAACCCTCATTTAAATAGGCGTGTCTCCAACACGTTTGCACCGGTTGTCATTTATGAAATCACTCTTAGTAAATCACCCGCAAACTGCGGTTCAACCCCACACGCAAAATTCTAGATTGCGCACGCAAATTAGTACACGCAAATTGGGATCTTAGCAGATCCGGCCCTGCGTGTTTTCACCCTAGAGTGATCAGTTCAAAAAAGATGCTTAAAAAAATCATTCTCTCAAAGTGTGGCTGAGTCACTGACAGGTAGGTGTTGAGGGTGCTAAGGAGAGCATACTAAATAGAGTCAGCGAGGAGGACTTATCTGTGCTTGTGAGAAATTCAGTGTCTTTTGGCAGTGGCTGTCGGAGAGGAAAGTGTGACGGACACACACCTCCTCTGGAAAGCAGGCTGCCATGTGTGACTGCGCGCCTCCTGCTCACAAACACATACACACAAACCAAATTGTAAACACAAGCACACACTCTGTGGATCTTCTGCTCAAATAAACACAAAACACTCAAATATACATTTTAAAAGGTCAACAAAAATGTGTTAAAAGCATTCAAACAGTCAGATACAGTATACTGCTTGAAAGAATAGGTGCATAAACAGAAAAACAAAAATACAAAAAGGACTCACAATCTATACTTTCCTCATTAAATGGGTGTTGTCATATGGCCCTTGTCCACCTCCTGTTTGGAGAAAAGGGTTAAAAAGTGCAAGTGAAAGTTTCCTGTTTAGTGCCATTTGCTTCTTCAGCAGTAAGTTCTCTGCATTTATATCATATGGTAGGCCAGTACCCACATCAGCAGTTTTGAGTTACCTTTACTTTATGCTGATGACCTTTATATAAGTGCCAGTAATGAAGAACTAGAAAATTTCCTCAGAAATTGCCAGGGGGTCACTGCCCAGGTGTCATCTCTGTCAATGTGGGAATCAAAAGCATGGCCTGAAGAGTCACATATTGTACAGGCACAGTCAGTCAGACAGACTTTAAGAAGCTGTCACCTTTCTGTACGCATTTGTGTGTGTGTTTGTGTGTGTGTGTGGGTGTGTCTAAGTCCATGAGTAAGTGTCTGCTGTGTCTGTGTTTGACTATGACAGTAAAGGCCTGTACATACTCGAAAAACAGAGAAATTTGTTTGTTTTCTCAAGGTGGCAAGAACAAGGACAAAGTTAGTTCTGACCAGGACATTTCATACTTTACAAAAAACTCCAGTGCAGAACTTCAAATTTCACACAATAGTTGTCAGACACCATACAAGAAAAAAGTTCTGCCCAGATGATGGGTCAAGAACAAGCTTCAAGAACTCCCAAACCAGAGCTGCAAGAAAAGAATGACATCATTCTTTTCTTGCAGCTCTGGGAGAGAGAACACATTTCTGTTCCTGGGTAGTATGTACAGGCCTTAAAGTAGTTGGTAAACACCACACATGCCCCCGATGTTCCTAGTGAGTTTTTACTGAGTAAGATTCCGTTGAAATGTAACTCTCAAACTCAGGCTTACAACTTAAATATCATAACTGTTATCACATAGTTACCTGTGTGTGTGTGTGTGTGTGTGTGTGTGTGTGTGTGTGTGTGTGTGTGCCTGTATGTCTGTGTGCATGTGAGACATCATATAAAT